>VYYJ01000580.1:0-51668 GCA_021029165.1 Cyphoderus albinus
GATATCTCAAGTACGTATTTTATTACTGAGTTTTACCTTACCTAAGCGTTAGAATTCCACTACTCATTCACATCGCACTTATTTTCTCTTTTGGTTGAGAATAGTTGCTGAATTGAATTTGAGTTGAATTGAGGACTGAAATGATTATTAAAACGCAGTGTTTTGACACATTATTTTTGAAGCTGTCTGATCTGATGAGATTATATTAAGAGTTGTATAGGGTAGGTCTTATCGTTTTATTTACCATTTTCATTATGTGCGTCATCTTTACCATTATTATATACTGTGAAATATTTTCACTTTGTGCAATTCGCAACGATTTTAGAAATCCCGAAGCACATAAAAATTGAATTAAAATTCCAAGTTTTAATATTGCGCAATACACGGGCTATGGGTTTTGTTGTAATCAAGTTTCTATTTCATTTATTGTTGAAGGTTAGTTCCATGAGATTTAAACAAATGTGCAAGCAAAGCAAATATTATTATTTGTTTAACAACAACTTTTAATGTTTTTATGAAGATGTACCACTTTATTCATTAAAAGGATGAAAATCGACTAAACCCGGTGCTTATGAAGTTTAGTGTTTTATTACAGCGAAGTAACGCTTTAATCAGACAGGAAAGTGAATGATGTCAAGTGTAAATTATTTATAAAAACTACTCTCCATTTGAGCTTCGGCTTCACATAACAATTTACAATGGAAATAAAATGCAGTTGGTACTCAGCTGAAAATAAAGCCTACGTAAGTGTAGGCTAATATTTATGTCATTAAAAATGAGCCATATCCAACATTTCATACATAGGAACAGCACATGTTATATGACAAGGAATTTTATGTATTTCATTTCATTTCATTGAAGAGATGTAAGGATGAATGATACTTCAACCAGCTTAAGTTAGTCTGGCTGTATGGGAACGCAAGAGGCTTCTTGTTTCTCTGATAATTTAATGCCATAAAACACCCGAGTAATAGAGTAAATTGAATACTTTAGTGGCCTCTTATCTGAAGAAAGCATTATCATTACAGCTGTACCTAGACAATCAACATAATAGAAGAGTCGGGCGGAGGTAATTGTGTTTGGTGAGAGGATACATCCCTGCTACCTTGCTTTCACTTACTGACTCCAATATCTAACGAGTTAATGGTTACTGTCTCAGTCTCATCGTAATGACCATAACATGAATATAGGTTTCAAGTTTAGCTTTGAAGAGCCAGACACTCTGAAGCACTCAAAACAGTTTTGTCAATATTTTCTTCAAACTGCTCATTTTACTTTCTCCTAGCATTCAATGTGCAAAAATATCTCCAGTTATGGATAAACATGAGAAAACGAAAGCAAATACTTGAAGGACCGGAGAATTTTATCGCATTGTAATTGTGAATGGGAATGCATACTTGTAACAAATAAGAGTAATGCTTTTGAGTAAAGAACACTCGTTTCTGATTCAGATATTCGTAAAAGTTTTCGATTTTCGTCATTTTTTGTTGTACTTTTTAATGTTTTTTTTCGTTTCACAATATAGTTCCGAGTGTGATGTTTTATATGACATATGGACTTATAAGACGATGATAATATCGTCAGTTTATTTTTTGTCAAACATCCATTTTACCACCACCACACGAAATACAGAGGAGCAGTAAGCAATAAGTGTATCAAGTTAGAAGAGAAATCTGGAACATCTCCCGGAAAAGTTGTTGTGCGCTGCTAACATTATTATATTCTTACTGGTTCGTATGTGAAATGTGAATATATAACATTAGGTACCTAATACAATATGTAGCAATGCGAACAACAATGCTTTTGAAAACTGCGAGTCCCTCTGTGCACTAAAGCACTCTGAAAGAGACTCTGAGAGACTGCCCGTGGAATGGTGATGGTTTAAAAGACGAGAGAGTCTGCTGAGGCTGTCTGCGATTGTGTTCTGCTCCTGGCGCTGGACTACTCTATCTGTAGATACTTGAATGGATAAGGATGAATCCAACTCGCTTTAAAGAGTTTAATGCGTTCGTAAGTAAGGAAAAAACGACTGGGGAAAGGAAGACGAGGAAAACCCAAAGGAAGCCAGGGAGACTGATATAGATAAATATGTACATAAAAAGTAGATTGTTCCATCGAATTATAGTTATACTTTACACTACTGCTACTACAACTAAACTAATACTTGGTCATGATTGTAGTGGAATTCATTTGTCGCCAGATAGTTGCTTTTTCACTGTCTTCATGCAAACTGAAACACTTTTACTGTTGAACAAACTACATAATGGTGACAATGGAGTATTACACACACTTGTAAATTTTTTCCCGAATTTCATTGTACTGCTCGCTACTCGTTTAGCGTTAACAACACATTAGTTTGAATATCATAGCTCGGAGAAGAGTGCTGTTTGGAAATATAAAATAGTAGTAAAGATTGTCTTCATTTAGACGTACGTGGACCATTTTCATGCTTGCTCATAAATATCTAAATCTAGTTGATTTTAAACAGTTATTTGGAGAACAGGATGTGTGAGTAAGCCAAAAATGCGTTTAGTTGCCATTTTAAAGAGATCCTCCCTTTTGTCTATAAACGTGCACCTCATTACGTTTTTTCTATATGTATATCACTGATATTCTCTAAACATTCCTACGCCTCATCTCCAGCTGTAGGAGAAGTGAGCACGCTGGAAGTAAAATAAGGAATGAATACTTTTTTTTATTTACAAGGAAAAAATTCCTATGGCTCCTGCATGGATACCTAAACACAGTACGAGAGAGCAATATAAGTGGAGCAGTAAGCTAAAATCTTGATAGATCCATGAAGCAAAGGTTTTTTTGTCGATTGCAATAAAATCGAATGGTGCTCAATATTTCCCCTGTGAAGCTCTCCCTCTCGTTCTCTTCAAAAAAGTGAGCTCTTGCCACTTTTCTATACGATTATCCAACTTGTGTGTAGGTCTTGAATAGTAGCAGTAAAAGTAATGGAAGTAGTTTGTTGCAGATTGAAAGTACGGCTAACTTACTTTTCCCGCACCATGAATATGTACATACACAAAATATATGTATAAGGAAAAGGAGTCGCAGGATTATATTTCTATCTGACTAAAACCCTGTGATTATTATGTAACGTTAGGTCGTATCGAATAGGGGATTCTATGATACGATAATGTATGTACCACGGTGTATTACAAAGACTAGAAAATTTGCAGTATCACCAAGTAATGTCTTCGCAAAGTAGACAAGGCCAGTGACAATCTTCTCTTAACTCGGAAGTGTCTATGCATCTCGAAAAAAATCGAAAGCAGACAATACATATACACGTAAATAGAAGAGTGAACCTACAAACGACAAATAACTCGGAGAAGAACGACAGCATCGAATCGCTCTGCTCTTTTATAAGTCACACTTGGGAAAATGTGGATTACAAAGAACATCCCTTATTTTTCTTTTCCTAACGGTTCATACTTTTACTTATAAGAAAAAACAAAATCATGAGTATGGCCCAACACATCCCACATATAGCCCTTAAGTATCTCGGAGAAAGTATACATTTTTATTGACATTTTTATAAGTACCCACGTAAACGTGCACACATTTCGCTGTCTATAGTTGAGTTGATCTACTCCGAATGAGAGAGGGAAAGAAAAGGTAGTGAAATGTAATGATAAATTGATTCGGGATTATTTGCTACTATTTGCTTATGTTGTGCTGACAGTGGGAAATGTGCCAGGCCAGCAGAAAAACAAATGGCATCGGGATGGCGATGATGTTATATTTTCAGAAACTAAACTCTATACAAGATAATAAATGCAAGGCTTTCAGTCATATTAATAGTTTCAATAGAGAGCGGAGGAGGTACATTTTGTTTTGTGAGCAAAACTAAAGCGGTGTTAAATAGAAGAAAAAGTTTTTTCCATGGATTGCTTTTATTTTATTGTGTTGATGCAGAAAACGACGTGGAACCGAAGAGCGTAATTTAGTTAAAGTTGGATGAATCTCGCTCTAGCCAGTCTACTTTCATCAGTGAACTTTGCTTGCGTAAATAGATTTTTTTCCTCATTCTTGTCGTGCTGTTTGATGTTAATGCGTGAATCTAAATGCCTTTTTACAAATGCGTTTTTTTATCTTTTGAACGAATTGGGGTGCTACGAGTAATGGGAAGTGCGTATGTCTGAGATAATATCAAACAAAGTGAAATATCTGTTTAGAATGTGTATGTTCGTAAAGTGTGTCGATTACCAATACGAAGAGATGCTATTAGTTACTAGATGGACTGGGTGAGGGTGAGGAGCAAGCAAAGACCGGGAAGCCGTGTCCGTGGAACTAAATGGCAAAAATAGCAGTGAGCCAAAAAAAGGAGTAGGTAAAAAATTCTACAAAAGCAGTTTTTTGTACTCTTGACCATACATCACGGATTAGGGTCATCCTCCACCCAATGTTTAAGAAAGAGCCCAATTGTGTCCAGCCGTGTATACATTTTCAAAGGACAGCCATTCCCCTCCTAGAGTGAAAGTCTTTTAAACATAAAATATTATGAATCCTCGGACTTTCTGCACATGGTTTGGTATCGTACCGGAACGACCACTTTGTCCATTTATGTATGTGCCCAGTTTGAATGGTCATCATCATCATCCAGTGGTACCACCAGTACATCCTCGTTCTAGCCCTTTCTTCATTATTATTATCGTCACCAATTCGGTTCCCTTTCAGTTGATGGGAAATGAGGCAAAAAATGGTGACGAACTTAACGTTTGAAACATACATACTTTCTGGAACTGTGTGTGTCCTGAGCAATCCGAGGCATTGTCTTTATATTGGTGGTATGTGTATTTTTGATACTTACCATTGGCGAAAGAATTCATGTTCCACTTGCCAGTTTATAAAGGACGATGTGGCATTCATGACCGGTTGTGAGAATTTATGCAACGACAATTCTAAATTCAACGATTCTGCACTGTTTGCAGTAGCAGGTCTCGTTTTTGTAAGTAAGAAAACGAATACTAACTTTAACTTTCTCTTTGCAAGTAGATAGTTTTCAGTAGGTTTTGTTTCCTCATTCATTCTTCTTATAAAATGGTATCGACTCTTTTGTTATTATTTCCGATTTTGAATGCAAACAGTGACTGTGACAAATAATGCATTACCTTCATAATAGGATTGGTGGTCGAGTGACTGCTGTGATGTGATGGAATCTAAGAGCGGACCAGAACGTCCAACGAGGCTGAACAAGACATAATAAATTTTAATGTTTATTAATGTTCAAATTGTTCATTGAAGTTTCTAAATTTCCTTTCAAATTTATATTCCATACCTTTCGGTTTCCAGTAATAGGACATTTGTAAGTGTTATTTTTTTGTACTCGATAACCTCGACATAAGAATTCGAACACAAAACTCTGACATGAGTGAGTGGAGCTTAGATGCAACGTTGTTGTAGTAGAAGGAAAAGGAGGGATTCGTAGATTTATTCCTTTCCAATCGATGGAGCGTATTCAATTGGCTGAAGTAAACTTGAAGAATAGACTCTTAGATGCTGATGATAATGGTCCCATTTTATGTCTGTGTGTGTAATTTTACAAGTGTGACGCTCCCTTCTTCCCTATGCAACTCACGGGACGGCTATGATGTCGGTGGTGTTAAGAGTAAGCCGGAACGAAGTGAAAAACGATCACAAAATGGGACGTTAAAGAGATGACGAGGTTTACATTAGTATTGTGTAGTTCATAGGAGTAGCAGAGGCAAACCGAGTAGTTTTTTGCTTTCTCTTCCATTTGAGAAAGTGTGAGGTAATGATGACTGAATTTGAGCATATAAATTCATTCAATGCTCCTTGTGAGTGGGTCAATCCCTTTGAACTTATGAATGCTCAATAAATCAAATTTTGTTTGAGGGCGTGTGAGAGGAGTGCGTATTACTATTATTGTTATTGCTGGCGCGAGAAAGCTCTGACAAAACATTCGTTTGGAATTCGCAGATAATGGGTTTTCGGTACTTGTTCCATTCCAGCGGATTTTCGTATTTGCTTTTCATGATTGTGCCGGTTATTGCTCTAGCGCCATCTGAACTTTCGTGCGCGTGAACTGAACATGAACACTGAAATAAGTAAGGAAATGAAAATATTTATTTGAAGCAGTGTGCCTTCATTCGTAACAATAATCTCATCAGAAACACACATCCCATGGTTCGATATAACAGTAGAGACAAGAAACCCAAGGGTATGAAAAATGAAAATTTGCATTCAAGTTGCTTTTGCAAACTTGACTTGTATCAACAAAACGTGTTTTCACAAGTTTTTCATTTCATATAATATTTTGATGAAATAGAATTCGAGTTTTTTACATACAAAAATAGTCCACCAATTTCTATTTCAAGCCCCACTTCAAACCTAGTATTTCCATAGTGTATTTATTGTGTACGGAGGCATACAGTATTGGAGACGGTGTTGGCTCTGATGGCCTTGTTCTTCACAGAAGTACCTAACTTTAATTTTATCCGGGGAAAGTGGCTCAAGTAGCTCATTCATGAACATACATACATGAAACAAACGAGATTTCGTGAGTAAAAAATTCACCGGTGTCTCTGTAGTGGTAGGGACCTCTCTGACGAACGAGTAAACGGTCACCATAAAATTCACATGCTTCGCCCACTTCTCCCTTCTAGTGGAACCGCTGTGGCTGTGGGTGAGTCAGAAAGGGCGAAAGTCAGTATATTTACAATTTTAAGTCATATTCTCTGAAAAATTATTTCAGCTTTTTGTAAAAATTAGGTATATGTTAAGCTGAAGGGAAATGTACGGACACTCTCACGGCAAGCGGTCGCCTGCGAAGAAATCAACTGTAATAACAAATGTGGGGAAGTGGAACTGTTTTCTGTCAACCGCTTCCTTGTCTGGTTTGCCCACGCTTAAAATGCTAGGTATCTAACAAAGCAAAACAAAACTGGAATGAAATGAAGTAGCTGGAGGGGAAGACGGAAAATACGGATGTTGCTTTTCATACAGCATCCTGCGTAAGCAGTCGCAGAAATCCACTTACCTCTAATTTTCCGTCTGTTGTTGAGCGTCGCGATGTTGCTACCAATAATATATTTGAGTTGCTTTCCATTAAATATGCTCAACTTATGTTAGGTAGGTTTATCACTCGAAGTTATAGGGAAATTCCTACGCTTGCATGCACGTACACACACATAATGTTCGGCGGACTCAGTTCAGACCCAGACATGAACTCTTGCCCCCTAAGCAGGCTTTAAAGGCATTCTGTAACTCTGAATACCGAAAGGGAACGATGATGATGATGATTTTTCTGCTTTCCATGTATCGACTTGTCAGCGTGATTAATGAGGTCTCGATTGGTCGCACACCCATTTTCCGCTTTTTGCGTGGCTTTCTTTTTGATGAAATTATACCTAGCCGGAAAACAACAACCGTTTTCTCCAACTTCCGTCATTTCGAGAAGTCAACACAAATATTCCACTGTAACGGCACGCCAACTCCGGTGCCTGCCTTTTTACCTTCCATTATTTCCATTGTCTGAAAAATTGCCATTGCTGTCTATAACAAAACAAAATCCAGTCTTTCAGAGTATTGGTTTGCAGTTAGGTATGCAAATGGGGATAGGAGGGAAGGAGTGACTTGAAAAGGGAATCCAGCTGCTGAAAGAATGTATTGGCTTCATGCTCAATTTCAAACTCTAACGCACTTCGTGATGATCACTGTCGTCTAGCATAGTCTGTGTTTCTGTGGTTGGTTTAAAGTTTTCACCACGCATTCCCTTGCGTTGCGGTCCCTTTATGAGGAAGTGCTTAGTGATTTTGTGATGATTAGAATACTCAGGAGAATCTTTTACATTGACAACACGTTCCTAGCTTGGTTTTCCATGAATCTATGTCAACAAACGGATTAAAGCATTACATTACACCCACATCGGAGTCTGATTCTGATACATGTTTTCTTTCAACATCCTCATCTCCTTTCTGCTTTCTTCTTCCAATGTGAAAAGCAGAATGTATCACTCTGCAACCCCAATAATGCAAATCAGGGATATTCGTGAGAACTGAAGTAACCTAATATGAGCCTCACTAAACCGTGTCACACTCTCGCTCAATCTCTCTCTCTTCAGACAACCACTTCGAGCTGGGGTCCTTAAAGAGACAATCAGAGTGAAACCGTGGTCTCGTACCAACTAACACAGAACATTGGAATACCAATTTGTAAGCAAGGCAAGGGGCGTATGTTTCATCGAATTATTACTACATTCTCTGTTTGTTGGACCGTAATGGCATACTCCCCAGCACAGAGGTTTAATTTTTGTGGAAAATGTGTTTAGGAATTTGGGAATATGAAGGTAAAAATCAATATCGTCAAAGGAATGAGCAGGTGTGCCATTTTTAGGGTTAGGAGCAATGTGGTTTTCGTAACAGGTCATACCAGAAATGAAATGAAATACCAGAAGACGGTGCGGAATGCTAAAAGCTGGAGAAGCCCAGAAGCTAGCCACTATAATGTTTAGTAAGCAGCATCGGAATCGGAATTGATATGGTTTCCCTCGATTTGGAGGATGTACAGGATATTATTTATATTATGAAACAAGTTATTCCAAATATTTTTATTTTTCTACAAGTATTAAGCTTTACATATTTTGGCCGTTCATATGTGCCGAGTATTTTAACTTGGCGCGAATTTAGACATGCAAAACGAGACCCAATTTTACTTTTCCGTTGGCATCATCAGAGAAGTGAAGAACTTGCAAATTCGTTGTTTGTAAAATTGTGCCAGCTGTCTAGGTGGATGTGGATTTTTAACCGGCTGCTGTTGTTATTGTCTGGTGGAGAGGAAGAGGAGACAATGGCAAACGGCAGGCATGGTACAGGGCACAGAGTGACGAAGGAAAGGAGAAACGACAACGGCCACTTTTCAAGTGTATACAACACCTATGTGTATTCCCATCTTATTTTCTCCTGGCTTTCATTCTTCTACAAATAATAATGCCCCTGCTTTTCGCTTATTCGAGGGGAAATCTGGAGGGAAAAATAATGCAAGGAATACGAATAACTGTGGTAAATGTCAAAGTACGGCAAGAGAGGATTCAAGTCTTTCCGGAGAAAAGAAGGCGAATAAAGCACACAGTTGGAGCATTCTTTCCCATCTAGTCATAAGTGTTATAGTCTGCTGATCTGCTTACTAAAAAGTGTTAAGCTGCTAACATTCTGTACCTTCCACACCTTTGGCCACAATTTTTCTCATGCCTTGTTATATTTTTTGAGTGCACAATACGAAAGAAAAATTGTGCATTAGACGTGTTGTTAGCTAATGTACATATTTTACGTGATTGTACTACTTAGAAAGTTAGTAGGTTGTCGCTGTAGCCAAGCGCCACCACCACCGCCACTGCACTACTCTTTCCTTCCTATTGTTGTGTAAGTCTCCGCTGAGGACAACATAGCCGCAACAGCACATTTTCTCCTAAAAATAATACAAGCCCAGTCGCCGTGACAGCTTGTGAAACATATGTGAGGAGAGAAAACAGGATAAAAGGGGAAAAATAAAGGGAAATAGAAAGAATACGACAAGAGTTTTTAGTCTCTCCCTCACTTTACTCCAGTCACTCCGGCAGACTTTTCAGTGTTATTTCAAACACTCATCTCTACAAAAAAGAAAAGCTGGAAAAAGAAGAAAAAGGGGAAAAGGGAGAAAAGCAGAATGAGAAAGAGAGACGAGGACCTGCCTCCTTTGTCTCTACTAATGGGCCCCATGACACGAATTTATACTGGGACAGCAGTACCATCGCGCACAAGAAAGTGGTGTGTGTTTTCAAGAGAAAAATGAAAGTCAGAAGGAGATTCTTATTGTGCTCTCTCACCACTCTCCTCTTCATTCTCTCATTTCTCTACAAATATGTAGAAAGAAGCACAAAGAGACCATGCCGAGACATTGCATAACGACTCCTTTGCTTTCAGAAAAATAAAACCTCGTAGAAAGTACAGCAGAGAAAACTCGCATAGGGAGAAGTAAACTTAATAATAAAGCAGACGGCAAAAAGCAGTACGTTCACCGAGAGCCTCGAGCAATAGCAATTGCAGCATGCACCAAAACTACTTAGCGTAATATGAAGAAACGAAGTACTTGATTCCAATACAAATCAGTCCATGACACATCTAGCTGAGGCGTTTAAGACATATACATTAATACATACTACTATAACAGACGAGTCCTGCAAAAAAATGCAACCATCTTATGCAACTCTAGTACGTAGCAGAAATAGCTGTTAACTACAAAGGAAAAATATTTTTAGTTGCGAATCATTAGTTTAAGTCTTAAAGAATGGAAGTAAGACAAGTAAGAATGGACGCAAGTTGCAACGCTCACCCTACACTGCTACTTGCTCTTCAACACTTTGCTGCTAACTTTAATTTAATTTCGGAGAAGGGTTCAGAGAGTACAGCTCTTGCATTTATAATGTGCTTTCCGGAGTACAACTCAAACCCACACAACACGACCATCGGTCCACAAAAGAGTCCATTTTTGGAGAAGAGGGACTTCCAAGTTCCAACGGAAACTATGATTTAACGCATATTTCCAACAAAGACATTTCAGTTTGATGGAATGTGGATGTACATACAGTATTAAGTAGGGCAGATTGTGTCTGACGTTTGTAAATATGACAATTTACTTATTACACACCAATCTTTAACACATTTGCAAACATTCCGTCCATAGAATGTGTTACGTGTTATACCACCGACCGATGTCTGCATTAAATACATGCTTACTAAATATTCCTACTTCATTTTAAGGCGGCACATTATACAATCTCTTTATACAGAGGGCTCAGTTATAATTGGAGATTCGCTAAAAACGAAAACCTTGTGAATGGATGTGGGCTGTTACATAAAGGACAAACCTTGGATTTAAAAAAAATGTTCTCTTTTGAGATTAAAAGGGCTCTCCTCTCGCTTTTATCCACTGCGAACTTCTACCTTTGCGTGTTCCATAGAAAAAGCAGGAGACAGATTCTGCTGCTAAGCTTAAAACCTTACTCGCTGCAATTCTGGTGTATTAGGCGCAAGTTTAATGCAGGTTTTGAATTTCCGATTTATTTATTGTGATATGCAAGCAAACAGCTCACTTTGATGCTTTCATTAATTTACTAGTAGAAGTATATTTTTCGCCTGTTGTACACCCACCTTAACATAAAATAAAAAATAATATAGTATTCATTTCATTCCTTTCAACTTTCCCATTTTCGTTTCTAATAAACCTTTATCACATTTTCGTTTCACCTTTATAAAGTAATACATTACTATTACCTTCCTTTGTATGTTTACGTAACTTTTACCATTATTATTACTGATAAAAGGAGTTTTAAATGAAAGGGCTTTTATATTTCGTCTTTCCCTTGCTTTCTCCATCTCTTTTATTGGGCCCGTTGCCCGTTTCATCATAACTTAAATCCAACTAGAAGAAACCCGACGTCATTAAATCTTAAAGGGTATATGGTACAATAAGAATGATGGTTATTTCTTGGGATTTGTGATTTCATGTGACAGTTGTTGGTTTTTGTAAGATTTTGTTTGCTAATGAAACTGCATAGGATGATGAGGTTAAATTTCAAGATATTTCAGTTAAAAATACCGACTAAATATCCTTCTTTAATTAAGCAAGCAAAGACCCTTAGGTTCTCTTTGATAGCTAACTTTAATAAATTCAATTTGATCATTAGTCGATGCAGTGAAATGAATAAAATTTATTTAAGAGAGGCAACGTATTTTCTGAAAATCACATCTAACAGGAATCTGCGGCTCTGACAAAGGGAACAATGGGTACAAGATTTTGTTGAATTTCAGTAAGGTTCCGTGTTCCTAGAATAAATTCATGAAATTACTTCTTCAATGCAACCAAAGGTTTCTTGCGCTTTGATGATAGTCGACTATCGGGTTTATGGTGGTACCTTTTGGTTAATGGTACACGGAAGGGATTGGTAAAGATAATTAGCTGGAGAAACACAATATAATGGTTCACAGTTGGACCATAATAAGACGGTGAAGTTGCATAGGTAATTGCCAATGTAAATTTAGAGTCGATGAGGGCAAAAGCTGCACACGTGTAGCACGCAGTATTTCTTGAGGTGAAATATAAACGCTTCGAAAATAAGCTTGGGGATCCAAAGCCACATCAAAATGAAGATAGCGGACGGAAACAAGAGAAAGTCGTGACAGGAAAGGGGAAACTCAATATTGACATTAGTTGCGTTTACAATCTTCTAATTAATTAATTATCCTGGTTTTCCTTGAGTAACAACAACGGTACCATTGTATTGTATTATAGCGCATAAGAGTGTAAGACGTATCTTCTTAATACAATATTAATGTTATTTTCTTCCCTTTCTCTCTTTCTCTCTAGGAGTGGAGCCGCTCAAGAATGTCCAAATCTCCGTTCCAGCGGCAGTCACAATTAATCAAGACGTTCCCCTCACCTGTCTCTACGACTTGGACCATGGGGAATCTTTATACGCTGTGAAATGGTACCTGGAAGGAGAGGAGTTCTACAGATTCATCCCCAAAGAAATCCCACCCACCCAGACCTTCCAAACTTTGGGGGTTAATGTTGACGTAAGTACAGGGAATAATTCCAATTTGATACTAAATCACATAACTAAATGATTGTGCAACAACATATAAAAAGAAAAAGTTTGCTTGTTGCCCGATCTCCGAATAAACACAATGATGCAACAATTTCAGTATATTATTCGGGACTGTTCAATTTATTATTATTTATTGTTCCACTGGAACGTAATTGGTTTTCTTCTGAAAGAGTTCTTGCTCTATCCTGCTTTACGTGGGGTGGAATTGCGCATTACGAGTACCAATATGAAAAGATATAGGTGAACGGAAATAGAATTTTCGAGTTTTAGCTATACTACCCACTGCATCAGAACACAATGAGTTGCACAACTCAAGTTATACAACAAAAATGGAGCAGGAGAGGGAGAGACAAAAGAGAGGAAATACAAAAATACTTTTAGCCCTACTTTGTCATTTTGTTTGATCATCTTTGTTTTTCTTTTTCAGGAATCTAAGTCGGATGAACACAAGGTGATGCTACGCTCCGTCCGCCACGAGCAGACAGGAACTTACAAATGTGAAGTATCAGCAGATGCTCCTGAATTTGAAACTGATGTTGTCTCAGCTCAAATGACTGTAGTAGGTAAGTTCATGAGTCGAGTCGGAGAAAACACACATTTCATCAGAATTTAATAAAGTTTTTTCTTCTAAACCCTCCATTCCATGTTTTTTAAAAATATAATCCCAACTCTTCACTCCAAATTCGCATAAATTTAATGAAAATTCTTTTTTCCTGTTCATTGCTTTCAACCTTTCCCTCTCCATTTTATTTACATTTACATACACTTCAAACTTCCAAAGGAAGATGGAATGGAAGTGAATGTTTACTTCGATGCATACATCCATCACTTGAAAAAAATGCACACGTCATTACAGACAGAATCATGCAACATTCAAACATTTACATTCCACGATTGAATCAAAAAATTCCTGGTACAACTAACTCCCTTTCCAAAATTACGAAATACCCCATAACCAACGAAATTCCCTGGCTGTTGATTTGATGTCAACAACGTGAAGAAATGCATGTTTTATACACGTGGGGAGAATTTATCTCCTGCTATATGGAAATTTTGCACGCCACACTGCTCATCACGCTTCATCGCTGTAATTAAACAATGGTATCTTCCTCTTTGTCTCTTATCCTGAAAAATATGTAGCGAAATTACTCCATCAAGAAGAGTGTCAATCCTTCTTCGAATCATGTCATACATCCTCTGTTCGTTCACACTTAGCTACAATACAATTAATGCGGGTAACTCATGTGTAATTTCGATGAGTCGCATGATGAGGAGATGTGCGTTGACGTTGGCTTCCGTGAAAAGGAAAACAAAACACTACTTCATAAGAGCCTGTCAAAGCTCTGGCTTCTTTATTACAGTGCGATGACGCACCTAGGCAGAAATTGTTACACAATTCAATCTGACGGATAGATTTAACAAATAAAATTACAAATCACCTTT
The DNA here is from genome assembly GCA_021029165.1 of Cyphoderus albinus. Lineage (NCBI taxonomy): Eukaryota > Metazoa > Arthropoda > Collembola > Entomobryomorpha > Paronellidae > Cyphoderus > Cyphoderus albinus. The sequence continues at coordinate 14,060 of VYYJ01000580.1, forward strand.
TTACAATCATCATCATGTTTATGTGCTGGGTAAATAAGGGTGCTGGTAAGTTTCAACATCGTTGATGTTCTAAGTGAGTGAAAATGAAATCTGGTTGATGGTGATGATGATGATGATGAAAAAGAAGACGACAGAAAAGAAAGGTGTTGATGACGTTGATGAAATGTAAGATAGAAATTTTGGTTGCTGCGTCGCCTACAATAATAATCATCTGAAGTGGGACGTGCAAATTTTCCTTTCTTCATCTTCATGTGTCTGTTTAAACCGTGCTGATGACTTTAAGGCAAAACACTGCCATTATTACAACCACTGTCGTCGTCGCCACCAAACCACTAAACCAATTTTGAAAGTATTTCATAAGTGAGACCGCGGTAGATCTTTGCCTACCTAGCTAGTACCTACGTAATACTGGCACATTATGTGGAAAATATTATTATCATCCATATGATGTCTTTCCATATTATTAAAGAATAATGTTTTGCGTTACGAGTTTCCAGAGCTTCTTTTGCTTTCATCTCTTTCCTTCTTACTTGCGCAAGAACACACGAACCACTGGAACAGCGGTGCTGTGCTCCCATTTCGAAATAGATGAGGAAAGGAAGAGAGACGGAAGTTAATGTCGATGAAGGAAGCATTTTGACACCACATTAGAACCAGAGAGACCAGCTGACAGTGCTCGTTTTGTCGAGTTCTCTCACTCCTTCATTCTCAGTCCTTCTCCACACTCACTTACCTTACAGAGAGGGAGATTGGATAAAATAAAATGAATGAGCATTATTGAACACCAAGCGAGCATGAAAGTAAAAAGTCAGAGACAGGGAAACATTCACCTTCTTACCACCTCATATAATGCATCCTGTCGGATTGTGTTCACATCATAACTTTAGCACTAGATGATAGATATTCAAATGTCTATAACCAAACTGATACTCATATCTTTTGATGACAACGGTGGTTCGGCAAAGAAGAAAATGCTGTGACTATGGATGCCGTGATTATACGTAATATGTACACAGGACGAGGATTTTATGTGCATGGGTTTTCCACAAGTTTCGAAGTGAAAGATTTTTTAGCCACATCTGAAGGACTGAAACACGACATCCTTATCCGATTCTCTCGCATTGGTCGTTAGTTATCATCGGTGTGCATAGATCTTCGCCGACTGTATAATAGTAGCAACTTAGCAAAAAGCCTTTTATCCCTATTTCCTTTGTCCTTGCTGTTTGTATGCACATACGGGTCTGGTACAAAACCCACTTACTTACCTTGTGGACGACTGGCTACATAAATGAACTTATAGAAGGGAAAGTTTGTCTTAGTAGGGTAGTATCGTTCCAGCGGTTTCTTTCTGGTGCACGACAAGTAATACATCATCTCAACTATCGACCTCCACTTCTGAAGTTGACACAGGCAGACAATGCCTTCGAGGGAGAAAAATGTTCCTTCGTAACATTGTATGCTCTCATTTTTACTCGATGGAAGTGAAAGTAAAGAAGAAAGATTTAGCATTCTCTTTAAGGAGGCAGTTCTTGATATTTTTTACAAGCAACTCCACATGAAGCATCACGGTGAGCGTATAAGTGGAAACGGTATTGTGATGGGTGCGTGTTGTACACAGATTTCTTATAGGTGGATTATACTAGTGTGAGTGAGGTGAATAAGCGGGGATAGTGTAGTGGAGTAGTTCCATTTCCAAAATGATCCCATCTACAAGCTAGCACCAGTCTACCGCAGCTCCCGATATAATGTTATGCTGTCGTCGTGATATACATGAATAAATGATGTTGAAGTTGAAGTAGGTCTTCGTTTCTTTGCTGCAACTTTTACAAAGGCTACCGATTCCCTCTTAATTTTTCCTTGCTTGTTAGACATTAACATTTTTCTCGGTAAAATGGAGTCTCTCTAGTCTGTCTATGACATTTTTTATTTTCTATCTTGTTCTCCTTTGTGTCGGCTCCGCTTATAGCTTTATTTTTTTGCCAACGCTTGACAATTTTGCATTGTGCTGCCCTTTCAGTGTATACATGAATGTGCACAAATCCCGCATGTTCACAAAGAAGACGAGTTGTTTACGTCTTGAAATGATAAAGGCTTTTACGTGTAATGGTGGTTTACTTCTTCTGCTTCTGTGTACTCTGCAGTACCCAGAAGAACTCTAAAAATCATATTTCTCCTACTATTATCATCACACTACTGCCACAGAGACTTCCGCGTTACTTTAAATTGCAATTGCAAAATTCATATTTACCGATACTCGGTACTTGCGGGATGAGTTTGTTTTAATAAGTTTGTTTGAATATCATGCATCCAGATTGCTATCGGAGAGGGCCGACCCAAATATAACAATAATGCAAGTCATGAAAAATAGAATGCAATATGTATCAGATAAAGTAGGCATATATATTTTTGCACCGGAATACCGGGTCAAACAACTCGCATCGTACTACAAGAGATACAATACAAACACATACAAGATGCGAAACAACTACCACTTGCAGCAACCAACTTTACTTTCGCTTTGTGATTTTTCCAAGTACTTGAGGCTCATAAATACATAGCACACTCTCGAGGTGAAGCTGTATCCAAGCAGGAACACTCAACTCTCAGCGACGATATAGCAATTCCGGGCTCTGGAGGATAATGTGTGAAAATGACTTTCAAGAACACTACTTTTTTTCTCGTTTGCATTTTTACTTCGCAATCTATTATTAATTTCACCACTGGAGGGTAAATTATATCACTACCGTTTTCCATGCATGTCGTTTATATTCCATTATCATTTCGGTTTCCCCATTCTGTCCCTCCGCATACATTTTTTTCTGGTTGGTTACCTACACCACTTGTTAGTAGGCTGAGGACCGCAGCTCTTTTGCTTTCTGTGGCAGCAACGAAATGCAGGCTTAGGAGAAGTGAATCTTATAATAGAGTGGTAGAACTTTGTATACATCGTAGGCGGAAGCCGTTGGATTTGAGTGGAGAAAGCAAGGCAGATTCCGTTTCAAATGTTGCTGGAGTAGTACTGAGGTTGAGTTGTTGAGTTGACTGACAAAAGTGGGAGGAAATGATGAAAACTGTACTTACAATAACAAATTGCGTATGTGTCAATGGTCTGTCATAGTACAGTGTAGGCGGTGAAGCCGCATATTCTATGTACATAGATGTAGAGAGCGAGTTTTTTGTCTAAGCCCTATTGAAGAAGACATTTGTGCGACTGTGGTGGATAAGAGAAGTAAAGTAGATTTATGCTTTATAGTAAGGTTTTTATAACCACATCTCCGTTTGCCTGGTATTTTGGATTGCGGCGCATGAAAAGATGAAAGAGGTTGGATGAAGAACACATTACAATTTTATTTCTTTTCCTGTATCTGTCCATAAAATAGGGGACTTTCACTCGCTACCATAAACTTTCACCTACTTCCCCTTTTCACTCACATCATCATAACATCAAATTCATTACAATACGATATAAACTGCGCTGCCATTACCACTCCATTTACGCACAAGTGCTTCATTGGCTTCTTGGATTATTTTTTTCTTCGCTGATGGGCGCATCGAACAAATGCAGATTTATGGCCGTTTGAATGGCTATGAAAACAGTCCTGTTAGACAGAGGTTCATAAGCACCATTGCCTCACATAGGTATATTTGGTAGCGAGCGGAGGCGAAGATATGAAATGCTTTGTATGCACAAGGAGTATTTACTTCTCAAAATTTTACTGGCAATAATCACAAGAAGTGCTTTCCTGTATTACTGTTATTCACCACTCGGCGGCACAAAATCACAGCTTCATTGCTAGGAACGAAAATTGATTTTTCCTTTTAAAAGGTTATTATGGGATCACGTCACATTAGGAAAAGTGGAAAAGAAATTTTCACCGCTTTCTAAAAAGATTTTACTTTTCTCTTCCGGAATTTTAAGTACAAGCCTAGGCGTGCCTCCATTCTTTCCGTCTGTGTACACACGCCGCTGTGGAGCAGACTGCTTATGAAAACGTACGGACGTACGCTCTTCCAAATTCTCCCTTGACAATAGGCTTAGGTATGCAAATCTTAGCATCACGTCGTTTGCACCTTATATAAAAACAGCGCACTTTTTTCATTTTGCTACGAATACAAAATGAAGGTAATTTGTTATTACATTTACCAGCATCTTAAGATCATCGCAATTTAGTCATTAATTTTATCCTTCCTTCTTATACAAAATTACTGCTCCGTGTTTTTTACTTTGCATGCTCCATAGCAAGTTTTCGCACACATACAGCAAACTGCCATTCTCTAAATGAATAAAAAAGACATTGGAGTATGCCGAGTAGAGTGGAGCAGGGTAAAGAAGTGTGATTAAGATCGTAAAGTATACACACATTCACAACGTGCATAAACGTAGTTTTGTACATTAAGGTTCACATCACATTGCCACATTAAGAAGAATTTTTTTGTCAGAAAATTTTCTACGCAATTTTGCGATTCTGGTTGTTCTCCTTTTTCTCTCATAATTACATCTCGTATTCTTGCATACTTCTTTTCGTTTGTGCGAAGCACATAGCAAATGAAATGAAACACATAATAATCTTCCATATCTTGCACCCATCACATCACCAAGTTAGGCTTAATATTTCGTCATATTTATGTGCAATCTGAGCATTCATTTTACTTGCTCTTGTAGCTTCAACTCAATTACTAAAAAAAAGTGGATACTGTAAGTAGTATTTTTGTATTTTATTCATTACAATTTTCTGCTAAGTATTTCCATACAATCTCATGTGTGTGCGATACTATCAAGGTATATTAGCAGATTTGAGTGCTATTAGATGCTGTAACATTTAGAAAGCAAAATCCTGGCGGCTGCCATTCATTGATTAGTTTGCAGGCAATTCTAGCACCTGGAAACATGTAGGTAGCCACCACTTCCACCACCGCCACCTCCGCTTCCTATTTCAATGCTCAAATCCAGGGGGAAAGAGAAGACGTTTATCCTCAGAATGGTACGCTGAAGTACCCCTTCCTCATTCGTTTCTCACTTTACCCTCATCATTGAATTTTGCTTTTCTACATAGGGCAAAGCAACTAACTTACTTAGTCGGTGCTTGCTTCCTGTTAAAGATTATGGGAATTGGAGTGAGTGACCCAGTTTCCTGTTTTCTCCTTATTACTCGTTACACTGCATTTAATTTAATATTTCAGGAGCATCGGATGAATCTTATTATGTGCACCGTTCCGTTAGTCCCGCTTGATTCTTTCATGAATTCTGGCGAGCTCCTTCAGGCTGCATGTTTAGCTAGGTACAGGATTACTTGGCCGATACATTTTTCAGATTTAGGTATATTGCGAAGAATAATGCATCATTTAGCATTCACAGAAGCATCAAGTCAACAACATCCTGCTAACTTCACATTCGTTTACAGAAGTAGTAGCAGTACATTCACAGAAATACCTGCTCATGCCCAGGGAAAAATTCGGCTATCTAAAAAAATGGCAATTCTCTGGAGACGAACGTTAATGCTGATGCTGATCATGTTGATATGCACAGAGTTGGAAGTGAGAAGTTTACGTAACTGTTCTTGTGATAAAGGCGCTGTCAGTAGCGAGCAGAGAAGAGTGGTATCGGTAAGTAAGCTCTACTTGATTTTAAATCCCGCAATAATTTATAAAGTTTCGACACAAGTCGTGTGACCTACATTCGAAGAAAGACTCGTTTAATTTTTTTCTGTACTGCAGTTTCTAAGAGCACATAGAAATTAACATTGGTGGCTTTTCCTTGCCATCATAAAAAAGTCCGTCAAGTGCTCCCTGAGCCATATAGACGGTTTCAAATTAAGTAAAGGCTTTACAGTGGAGTGGAAGAAAAAAGAAAAAAGTTCGTGATAATATACATAAGGAATGCATTTTAGTAATAAAATATACCAATCGCTTTCTCTCTGAGTAAGAATAACGATGAGTAAAGGAGTGGAGCGCTTAGTTCTGCAAAGGGTACCCAGCAACTTTTTCTAATTTTCTTGTTCAAGTCTCTCTCTGTCTGCAAAGGAGAAAAGGAAAACGGTCCAACGAATGATTTTCTGGCTGTTAACTGCATATGTATGCCATTGATGATTCCCCGTATTTAAACGAAATGGTTGTTTCACATAACGCTTCCAGCCACTAGTATCCTGCCTCTGCCTCCACTCCACTCCTCTTTGTAGAAAGTCTAGAAATTTCCCATTAACTCTTTTAGTCATCTCTTTAAAAAGGGCTAAAAGTATCCACTTTTTATTCCCGCAGACCTTGAGCGAAAGAAAGTAAGTAAGAAGAGAAAGGGAGAAAGAAACTAACGGGGGCGCATTATTGAATGATGTCGTTTTTCAACTGCCACAAAGGCACATAAGTCCACCACACAAGTCCCATTACACCTTATTATTTCGCTTCCTTCGCTTTCTATAAAAATAGCTACAATTTCTTACATTATTTTTTTTCCTTACAGCTCTATGCGAATTGCTCATTTTATTGTTTTCCTATTCCATTCCCGTAGTTTGCATATCCAGCACCCAGTTTTTATTCATAAAAATACAGTAACCTCTTAACTTATAATAGACAATAGAGGCAAAACTGGAATTGACATTTAAATAAATAACGAACAGATAGAGGCTTTTCAAATGCTGCATGTCTTTGTCTATGTCTAGCAAAGTAGACCAGTGCAATGCCACTACAAAATAACGCATCCAATAAGAAAGTTAAAGTGAGAGACAAAGGACGGGGGAAAGAGGTCATGATGACAGCCGGGATGGCGGTGATGATGAAAAACAAGTTTGAATATTATCCTTTTAAAAAATAATGGCCCAAAATGAGACACTACCTATCCAAATCTAGTCACTAAATGGTCAGTTAACAATATTATTTATTGACTGGGCTGAAAGAATTCTTAAATTTTTCAGCCATTTTTCCGCTAAACAAACGGGACTGCTTTGTTCTTAAGGTCGCTTGAATTGGTTCCATTGTGTCTACTTTTTTCCATTTGTTGTTCCTCTTTTAGAATACAATGAATACGTCTGCACGACCATTAAAATAACAGTAACAATATCAATAATGGTTGATATATGCACCATCGAGTAAAGTGGAAAATGGTTTTCGGTTATATTGTGTACGGGTATTTTTGCCAACAGCGGCCAGCATCCTCCTCCTCCTTTTTCATGAGAGCGAGGCAAAGGTTTGTAGGAACAAGTGGCGGTAGCCTGATTGTAGTCACGCCAAAGTACTTAAAGCAAGCTGAGAATGCAAAAAGTTCCCTTCACATTGGTTCGAGTAAATGACCCGTGAAAACTGAATAAGAACCGTGGCTTCTTTCTTGCTGGTTGCTCTCCCATTGTTTACAAAAGTTATTGGTTATGCTGACGCTAAACATAATACAAATTGGAACAGTTTTTTCATTAGCCCTTCTTGACAGACGCAGTAGACTGGAACTCGTACGAAAAAATAAGCACTTATTTTCAACTGGATGAAAAAGCAGCACATGCGACGTGCACCACGCGAAGTATACAAATTTCGTGAGATTTTTAATGATCAGCGTACGCAGAAAGCCTACGTTGAGCATAGCAGGGACGAGGGACCGCAGCCATAAACATATTTAAACGCATTTCTATAATTAGAGAAAATGTGTGTAGGTGGAAATGGTTCGTATGTGCCTGATTTTTCCTACTACAAATCTATTAATAAAGTATTTGGCCAGTGGGAAGTGTGTAAAAATTATGGGACATGTGGCTCTTTAGCTGTAATTCTTTCGTGGAAAATTAGTAAGAAATAAGTTGTCGCTGACACTTTTTCTCGAAACTCTATATTTAACCATTAAAAGTCTTTTGCTTTTCTCCTCTTTTTTCTTTGATAATAACGATTTTCAATACGAAATTAGACAAAGGAAAAGTAGCATGTAAAATAAATGGGGGAAAAGCGGAAAGGTGAGCTAAATGAAAGTAGAAAAGGCCGGAAAGGGTTAGGAAAAAGACTTGGAGAAAGTCCGCTTTATTTCTTCCTCTCTGCTAACTACTTGTACGCACCAGAAGAGAGAGGAAAACTGGGAAAAAGTGAGTGTGCCTAATTCTGAAATTCCTCCCTTTTCTCTTCTCATCTCGATCTTTTTCCAACGCAGTTAATTTACAACAAGAAGTTGTGAAAAAGAGCAAAAAAGGACTCATTACAATTAACAAGAAAAAGGACTGGGCTTAAAGAGCAAAAGCACATTTTGTGACATTACGCTCCTGTAAATTTACTCCTATTATTGCATTACGTTAGCAAAAGTGAGTGGAACAATATGCATTAAAAAGAATGGTGAAAGAGAAAAGTACTATACATAAAGTGTGTATGTAAGTAACGTAAAGTGCTTTTTACTTGGAGCGCAGAAAGAACTTGGTTTGGTTTGAAGTTTGCACTACACGAATGGTGGTCAACTCTGTAGATGTGGCACAAACAGATTTTCACACAGCTCAGCACTAAAAATCGTGTAGCATCCAAAACGGAGCGGAGTAGTTGCTCCTCTCGGAATATATTGTTCTGTTCCCTTCTCCATTAGACAAGGAATTTCTTTCCTTTGAGAAAGAGTTGGAAATGAAATGGTGTACTTTCTTCTATTAGAAACTTTTACTTCAACTTTCAATGTGGCTTTGATGAAAATGATGATGACGACGACGAAGGAAGAGAAGTGATTATAATAGAACCCACTACCTTCACTTCCGCTGTCCATTTTAGGACTCTTTCTTCACGTCCCTGCAATATGAGCACATCGGGCGGGTCAATGTTGCCGTTGTACACTTAATAGTTGGTTAGTTTAGTGTGATGCGGCTCATTGTCTCTTTATTCTCAACTTGTACATATATCATGATGATGATAATAATGATTCTAATTACCTTTGCATTGTACAGAAAGTGTGAGTAGTGTGCGTGTATGTGCGGTAGTTATACTTTTGGCCTCAATTATTCTCTCCCTCTTCCCTATTCCCACCACCACCGTCACCGTATTTATCCCATTCATTTCTGTCGTGCTCCGTCCTTCCATTTGTTTCTCCTATTTTCAGTCATTATATTCAACAAAGAAGTAAAAACTTTGTCTTTGCTCTTTTTATTTTGTACAGAGTTTACAACGAACACACCGCTGATTGAGTCGGCCAAGACACGGTACGAAGTTGGAGAGAGAATTAGAGCTAATTGCTCATTTGGACCTACTCGACCAGCCGCAAATATTACATGGTTCATCAACAACGTACAGGTATGCTATAAAGTTCAGCTTCACTTTTTCTTGACACTCTTTTGGATCCAATGAATAGTTTTACTTTTACTGCCTAAATATGTGCACCATCCACTTTTACTATACGCTTGGGTATGTCATAAGGGATAGGTTAATTCGAGCCATGGGCTTACAGTGTGTGCCAAATTACACTTTGTGTACTATCAATCGCTTTTATCCAGGTAGCCTTCTATTGATTTTCACGACTTCTTTCTGGAGAGGAGAATATTCTACTTTACATTGCTGGTTTGCTGCTTTGGTTTAGTAGTCGGGTGAATCAGCATTTGATAGAAAGAAAAATAGCGTGTGCGTTACTTTTACTTGTTATGTGTGGTCGTAAGTCAGAATCTCAATCTTATACCATCCCCAACATCAATCTGCTTTCTCCGAGATAGAATTTGTACTCCTACTTACTTAAATAATCTGGGTTTCGGAAATTGTAGCTTAAAGTGAATTGCACGAATCCATAAAAAAGATTGATGCACATGATAAATGTCATCTCGTAGTAATAATCTGGCAAACCATCTTTTTTCCTTTCAATTTGATTATGACTTGTCGACAAAGAAAAGTGATAATGATGATACAGCGGGATACGATATCAATGCTATTCCCTGGCATTGTCATGCACACTCTAATATTACTTATACGATTAGAATAGAATGGAGTAAATAAATCTCCCGTTTCACTCTTACAAACATAACAAGGATTTTAATGTAAAAACCATCTGGATGTTATGTAGATACATACAATATTTTGATAGTTTGGATTTTGGAAGTCTTACAGACGCGTCGTAGGCATTGACTTTGGAGTGTAAATTTATATTATTGAAAAGCATTGAACTACTTTCGTCGCGACACCAGTCAACATTTAGGAAATATTTTATGGTCAACTCTACAAAACCAAAAAGTACCTAATATAAGAGTTGTGATATTTGTGAACTAAACACGATTTGATTTTTGACAGTTGAAGTTATGCAGTAGTCGACCGATTAATGCAGACTCTTTTTGTGTGTTGCATTTTTACAGCATTAGCACCGATTGGCTTCTACAGTTGAAAGAAAAGAGGACAGAATTTCACAGAGCAAAATAACAAATGATAATATCTTCCTATTCATTGTGTATTGTGGTGAAATATTTGTATCTGAAGCCATACATTTCTATGTCGTACTGTTAATGCCTATCCATTAAGCAAGGCTCGTGGATCCCATAGCGAGTCACGATTGCTATTCTATTATTATACAAGCACTAGATTCTTACATACGACTTGTCGTTTCAGAAATAGAAATAAAGAAGGAAAGAAAGGGAAAAAGATGGGAAACGGGCGTCGGGTTTTCATGCTGCGACCTTTATTAAGGTCATCAAATATATATCAATGATTTGTGGCAGCCTATTACAATGATAACTTCCTCGAATGCGTAAAATATAATAGGGGCACCGGGCACCTATCTACTCTACCCCATTTGGCCAACTTCAGCTTTATATCTGTATTTACTGCACATGAATACAACATTTGTGTGGAGCCGTGTGCATTTATATTCATTTGATGTCCTTTTGCCCTACAACCGATATCGACTCTGCGTCTTGTGTCTACAAATACAAAACTTATACATAACAAACAATATTTCAGCTAAATGGTAAAGTTTTTTCCTCTCGGGAGTTAGGAAACGGCTCAGTAGAAGAATCACGAGCGAGGAAAGATTATGATAATAGTAATGATGGCAGTATTAATAATAACGGAGATGATGGGCTATGGGTTTTCGTTAACTCCGCGCCCTATTATACAATATTATTATTCGCTTTGTCCTTCGCCCGAACACGCTCATATATTACAACTTGTCTCATAATTTCGAGCAACTGTCGCAGGTCAAATTTAATATGAACAAAATGAAGACGCTTCACTCTGTGCTGGATTTTCTGTAGAAAGTCACCCCACGTAAGTACGTACGTGCATCGGTAAGCTGGAAATACGTTATGATTATGAAATCATACAAATATATTTAATGCAATAGCTAGGGTATGTACATACGCCTTTCATCTTGGTGTGCGTACATAAACATAGCCACATAACATGAAGATATGGTAGCAGAGTATAAATTGTGCCTGCTTTTGTCACGGTGGAAAATCGTTACTATTGCATGATCTTATCTTGTGCCAATACCATCACGTCTTTCAATTGTAACACCACCGTTGCATCAACTCAACTTTCTCCAGTGATTTCATAAGGACCATAAAAATAGATGTTTGATAAAATCCTGGCATTGTGCTATGAACATTGGTCGTTGCACAACGGTCTGTGGGTAGAGTGCGAATAACAAATAACAACAAACAATAATTTCTCGAAACAGTAGATCATGTGGTAGCAATACTGTCTTGCATGTGCCATCTTGTACAGCTTTCTCTGTCGTAATAATTCCGTGGTTTACCATCAGGCTCTATAGGACAAAGACGATTTTGTGCCTTACGAAACAGGACAACGTTCACCCACATCTCACCACTTCTTACGGTTTTTACGACACATGAATACCACTCATCAATGCTGTTGATGAAATACTACCAGCGGCCGTTATAAACATATTACTTTTGCAAACCATCATAAAAACGTCCCAATAAAATTAACTTTATCTTAGCACTGAGCCACTGAAACGGGGTTTGTAAAAATTGTGAATAATGTGTCTATGAATTAAAGGGAGTCGATGTGTCTCTCAGTCACACTGTGTCCCTCGCCTCTTCATTATATAAGTTTCATGAAGTACTGCCACATAAAAACCCTCAAGCTGTATTAAAATCCCAGAGAGAAATTAAGCCGTAAATGGAAGTTTAATGTTAAATTTTTGATGCGCTAATTTGAGCAGGCTTTTTCGGGCAGCCTCTGCTAGAGATAGTCACTGTCACTGCCAGTATCAAGGAGACGAACGAAACGATACTAATAAAAAGTTTCTCCCTAAAACGGGTCCAGAGAGAATGAAGTTATACCGAGACTTGTTATTAGGCATTGTCTGCATCAGTGCTTTGGACTTACTAGCTAGCGTAACTACCATCACCAAACAAATCTGTGCTTGTTTTTTTTTGTCCCATGAAGCTGAAGCAGTAAAAGTTACCTTCATTAAAGAATTTTTTGCGTGAGGAGGGGACATTCAATACCACGGTCAATTGATAAGACATTGGCACTTGCTTTAGCTATAATCAGTTACGCGCATCCAATATTAACCGATTACTACGCTGAATTGAAGGTTTATTAAGCGTTTAAAGTTTGTAGAATAATTTATAGGCGAGAAAAGTAAGTATAAGTTCCAAATGCGAACAACATTGTGTAAATAGAATTGCAAGTTGCAAGTGAAGGATTTTAAAGGAAAGGGTTTGAAAAAATTCGAAGTTACTAAAATATTCACTGTAGAACTCTGCTTTGCAATAGCAAAAGCTTTGCAATAGTTAAAAAAGCTTTTATATCGAAAAGAATGAAATTGTGACATGAAAATGCAAAAGTTATGATTTTAAAAAGAAATGTGCATTTTTACTCTACTATCATAATTTCATTAAAGTTGGTATAATATTTTGTAGCAAAATGTAAAAGAAAGCAACGGAGCGGTTGTTAAAACATCGCATGTCACCCGTTAGAACTTCTGCTTCTTAGATGAATCTGCGTGCACTCTAAAAGCAAAACCATTTAAAAAAATATATGGGAAAAGTTTTGCGAATTGATTATTATTATTATTGTCAAAGCCTAAACACTCCTAATAAAGAGAAACGTTGTAGGGCTACTTTTTCGACTTAGGAGAGAGAAAAGAAAATGGGAAGATGACGTTAAATTAGGAATGATGTTACAGCAATATGGAAACCTCTTTTCGTCGCATACGGCATATGGGCATAATATGGTGAAGATTTGCACCTTAAAGACGAACGATGCAGTTAAAGTTGTGAGTGCGACTCGCCTCGCATCACTATCATTTTCTCCAGGACCATATGTAAATGTAATATGCGTATGTATGTGAGCGAGCACTCGTTTGTAATCTATCCACAATGTACCATCATAACAAAGCTTAATGGAGAAACAACAGTTTCTAGAGAGCTGCTCTTTTGTGTATAGTTATGCACAACAAATCGTCCCATCTCCATTTTCTTTCGCAGTTTTTGCTTTTCAAATGGATGAAATAGACCCATTTCCCAACTCGGCTATTTCAACATCTTACAATTTTTTTTCGGCTAGAAGTGTTGAAAGGAAAAGCAAATGCAAGTACCTAAAAAAAGTTGCTTGTTGTTTTATGCAATAATATAATAGGATGTATAGTTGAGAAAAAAGTTTCTTGAAAAGGCAGTTATTCTTGCTTTTGTAGTACAATATGGTAATGGGTACATTGTTTTACGAGAATAAAAGTGCAGTTCCTTCTTCCAGCACAGCCAATTCTTTTTGATATCTTTGTTTCATATCCTGAGAACTTTCGTTATCGTGTTCCGTAAGTAAGTGTATTCCCCGGGTGTGCAACATTTGTACATTTTTGCTAAAAGTATTTGTGCAACTCGGACTTTTTAAAACGTACTTCCTCTCGTATGAAGATAACATAAAAAGCAAACGAGAAATTTGTTACCACAAGAAAAAAGGTGGCATGAAATGATGAAGTTTTCAAGAGAATCATACTTAATACCACATTTCCAAATACATTTACAAGCGAAAAATTATTACGAGCTCCATTTGTAATTTTTACGGTATAATCTAGAATCATACTTATACGGTTATTGGGCAACTTGGAACATCATTGACATTTGCAGGGCGTCGAGTAGTGCCGCGTACACCCTCCTGTTCCAGACTCAAAAATGAAAAATTAGGCCAAACCAAAGAAAGTGTAACCCAAAAGCAATAAAACGTCGTGTTTTATTATCAATTGTTAAAGTGGTGGAACAATACGAAAATATGACTTCCGCCGTCCTCCCCGGAGTTTATTGATAAGTTCCGTATGTTAATTTATTATCTAAGCCCTTTAGAATGCCAAGTTCGAATAATTCAAATGGTTTTCTTCAAGGTTGCACAGATCGTTAGCGGAATAATTTTCTTTCGACTTATCCACTGCAATTTACATTATTTGCAGTGAAATGATAAAGTGTGTAAAGAAACTTATATAGTACCTAATATCCCCATTTTGTTGGTTAATTGAAAGCGAAATGTCGTTGAATTTCTTTTGTAGACATGGCATAAGCCGACAAAAATTTTTTAAAGGCAGTATTAAGAAATGGTAGGGGAAAGAGGCAGTTATTAAAGCGTCACCTTCATTTTGCCAAGCGCAAAAATGCCATGCCTTGCAATTTCTCTACCAATTACAAATAACTGCCTCTTTCATGTTGCTTGACATAAAAAGTAAATGAAAATTTTTTAATGCGCTTCGGTGGATTCATTTATTTGAAATATGGAGAAAGTGTGGTCCTATCGTGTAATAACGGGCTAAGAAGAATGAAGAGAAAGGCCGTGTTTGAGGAAGTATGGATAGATACGTGTGTCTAGTCTAGTCTAAGCGTGCATTCTCTGATATCTCTCGTTTTGTTCGTTGATATGATATTACTTAAGTACATGCCTGGGTGTAGGAAATACGACTGAAATTTCGCGCAAGTAATATGTCAAGTAATAAAGGTTCTCTTCCCTCCATCCTCCGTGCTTGGGTTATAGCGTCATGAGTGGCTGGCTATGAGAAAAGAGCGAGCGTTTCGAACTAAAACTTTATAATAGTTGCTCTGAACTGAAAAAATCATATTATTTCAACGTGCCATATGAACTCCAGTGAACCATCATCATAAGTTATGTCAGCCTTTCTATTTTTTTGAGGCAAGGCAAAACTAGTTGTTTGGGTGAATGCTAGGAAATATATTATAATGTATGAAAATGAAGAAAGAGGAATAAAGCAAGGAAACTGGAGGGAGGAGAGGAATAATGTACATTTAGGAGGAAAGAATGTCTTCCTCGCTTCGTAAAGACGAGAGGTTGCACATGCAAACGTGTCAGTAAAAATGAAGTATAAAGTCGTGCCTCAATAAAGAAGCTTGCCTTAGAGTCATCCGCCGAAGGAAAGGCGAAGTTGGAGCTCTTCGAAAGAACCCAAGGAGGGGCCAAAGGAAAAGGCTTAGACTAATTACTATTTTTGAGTGAAATATGGGATTCATAAGGAAGAATGGAATCTAACATCAACATTGTATGTCCCACATATTGTGAATGCAATGTAATTATTATGTTACATAATTTCTCTTCCGAACGCATTGCACACAAACTTAATCCTACATTTTATGAGATAGATATCGTAAACGGTGAAGTAGTATCATTTATTGCCTTCATGCACTTGCTAAGTTATTTTCCCCGCATTTCTCCCGCTCCATCTTTTATTGCACTATTAAAAGAGCACGTGCAGCCTTAACTTGTAGATTATTATAGTGTTTTTATTAATGTTGTAGTTATTTATACATTTTTATTTCTATACTCGGAACTTTACTGTAGTTAAGTAGATATCCATAATGTTGTACAACATGTCGTCACGATCGAAGATAGTAGATAACCTCGGAGACTACGATTGACCGTTTAATCGACAGTGAAACTGCCTGGTTCTTATTAACCACTGCATTGTGCATCTCCGTGTCCTTTAAGAGTTTACCTGACTTTTCGTTTTCAGTTTTTTTTTTAATTTTCACATTTCACCATCTCTAAACTGCCTTGATGTTTCAAGTTCACTTACTTTAAACACGTAATTCCGCAATTAATTGTTTTTAATTCTTTCTGTACACGGACGAGCGTCACTCAATTTTGTGTCCGTCTCATTACAGCGACATCTAATGATGTGAAGTGAGTGTTTGGATGAGATGCTTTTCCTTTGCACTGGTTTTTTGTTCAACTCTTGTGTGACGCTGTTTAATATCTTGGAACGGTGATTGTGTTTTTGTAACACGTTCTGAATGTTTTTCTTTGGCGTGGAACTTTTTTTCTTGTAAATCATAAGACTTACAACGTACTTTACAGATTCTTCCATGTTACAAATGGTTTTCTGCGTTCTGTACTTATTTTCCCAAACGCAATATGCATGTTTATGGGCTGGTTTGGTACGTGCAACACAAAAAATGTTGGTCCGTTTCTGTGTGAAAGTTGACTTTTTTCCATTTTTGCAAAAAGAAAAGAATGTGTGAAAGATATATTGCTCCCAGTTTCTGGGTTGTCCTATATAAAAATCTCACATGAGAAATGGAAAGGAAATTGGATGAAAACTGTGTGCCTCTACAACCCTTCTCCGTGTATGTACACAATGTTTTACACTCGCCCATAATATAACGCGACGAATGTCTGTAAGTAGTCTGTACCCCCGCCACATTATCGTCATGTGTCTCTGACTGTGAATAAGGCCACATTATGCATGCATGCATAGTTATACTGCTAACTATTAAACTACATGGGTGCAAGGGAAAATGGCTCCCTATAAAAATAGGCTGCTTTCTTCAGCAAACTTACTTTTTATTGTAACCGGCAGCCGTGTCACCACTGCGTATTATATATGATTATATTATTATTATTATTACAACGAGTCCTGTAAAGAATAGTCCCCTTTAAGTAATCAGACTGCTTGCCTAACCTAAGAAATAGGTACTTTACTGCTTCTAAGAGAACTGGACGGTTTCTTTGTCTGCTGACACTATAAAGAACAAATAATAATATATATTTTATGCTATCTGCTTGAGTTCGTTTTCAAACTTCTCCTCAACAACTTAAGCGTGCAGGAAGGGCATACAGCAACGGTCCTCTTTTTTCTATAAGAAATGCGAAGATGCGAATAATAATAATAATAAATGAGAAAAATAACACAGAACCTTCATCACCATCAAGATGATAATATTACGTTTGTACTTTTTCAGATACGTGAGCTTAACTTGGCCATTCTTTTTTTTATTCACAATACTATAATAATGGAAGTAATGATAACATTTATAATATGTGTGTTTCACTTGGAAAGATTTTCCAAGCGAAAGGAAAGAGAAAGAAAGTGGGAAAAGCTGAAGAACAAATCTCTTTTTTTGCAACTCTGCTTTTCACTCTTTTCTGCTTCCCTTCCCTCTTTTTTCTACGTTTTAGTTTCTGCCAGGCAGCCAACCCACTTCTGAATGGCTGAGACGCTCGTCGTCGTTCCTTCATTGCTCGTCTGTTTGTTCCTTTCCCTCTTAACAATTCTAGCAAGAAAAATCATGATTATCACGATGATGGTTGTGATGAAATATTTTCAGGTCTTGGTTGGACAAATATGAGCTTTCAAGCCCATTTTCTACTTTACGACCGTACATTTGTGTTATATGAGTTTCCTTTGGATGCTTTTCTCTCATTCTGTGTATTTGTGTACCTTCAGAGATGCGGCCGGAATGAAGGTGCTGATGGTGGAGAAAGCAGAAGAATGTAATATGAAGAAGCAGATCGTTAGAAAAAATTCTTGAATAGTATTTATTCATTCATTCATTCATTCATCACTCCCCCCGTTTTCTGTATTCCTGTGCCCTGTGCATTTGTTCAAAGCAACACGCCTCGCCATCCTGCCACTCTGCCTCTTTCCTTTCTTTCTTTCCTCAACTCATTTCGGTTGAGTGACCACTTGAATTGGAAAAGTTGGAGAAGGACCTCCGGGAAAATCCTATTGGGTTTATGGATATTATTATGTGTAGCAGTTTCAGCCGCTTCCCGTCCCTTCTCCGTTTGCTGAATGAATTCTTTAGATTACGCAAAACTGATGACGATGATGATGATCGCGTTCACTAACCTTACGTTTTTGGTAAACGAGATGAAACGAAATGTGCTCTAGCAGAGATGAGTAAAACTACAGTTTCAATTTCTGCTTTAAATATTTCGTTTTTACTTTCTCTTTAGAGCCCCATTCCTTAAACAGACTGACAAATGTTGACAAAAGTTTTTTTCATGTGCACACGTGAAATGGTTGAAATGCGTTGCAAATACATGATAAAAGTTGTCACTGTCTGCAGTTCTCACACATTATTCAGACCTGAATTGGATCGCGTCCAATTCCAGTTTTCATTCACTCACTCATTTTAATACTCTTAACATTCGGCCAGCAAAAAGGGCGTAGGAATGAGCGAATGAAGTTGGTCGAGAAAATACCCAATGATATTCATTTATTTCTAAAATGCATATTTGTGCTCTGGTCTCGTTTGTCCTCGAGTTCTTTTTACTCCTTGGCTCATTTTTTTAGCTTCGGGGAACTAATATGAAATACATGACTATGACATCAGATACTTTCGGCGTCTTCTCACAAAAACACCATATTTTTTTCACTCACATCATCATTGTTGTTTGATACATAAAACTAGAGTTATGTGCGCATATCAAGAGTATTGCCTGTGTATAACGTGTTTTTCCCACAAAAAGTGAAATTGACAATCCTCCGTGCAAGACGAGTATGACTGAAAAGTTTTCTAATACCGTTCGTTCCCTCGAAGAAAAGAAATTTAGGAGAAGGAAAGGGAATGAGCTTTCTATTTTCTATTGGTTCAGTCTATGATAGAGTGGAATTCAAAACGGGGGAAAGGGGAAAAGGCTTTAGTTACATTCTAAGATCCATTTTATTTACCCGTTCTACCATTCAAGATTGAGGGAAGATGGAATAACTTTTGTGTTTGACATTCAGCGCAGTGCAATATTGCGATGTGCAATATATCAGCACGCCTCTGGAATAATACAAAGTCTTTCAAAATGAGAAGTCTTTCAATGTTGAAAATTGTCTGCAGGTAGTTTTGTCTAAGCTAACCTACATGCAGCAACGAAAATGCCGAGCCAACTAAAACGCCTTTGTTCTCTCATTCAGGATTCCCAGACTGCATCCCTTTGAGCAAATCTGATACTTTTTCTGTTTTTTCTTTCATTTTTTGTTATTAAAAGGGAAAAATAGTGTATGGGTATCAATAAAGCAATAAGAATGCATGGGATGTCTTTTATGCCCGGAGAGCAAAGAATCTCAATAAAGTCATATTTTATGTACCAGGAAAGCTACCTTTTTCTGGGACGTGCATAATGTGCATAGCGCATAGCATATTGTTCCGGAGCTAATAAAAACTGGCTTTCCTATCTTATGCTGGAGCATGACATGACAATTCATGAATTCCTGCTGCAAAGTATTTTTCTTTCGCTGTGTACATCACATACATTTCCCTGTCTCATAAACATACACAATAAGAGCGTTACTTTTGCAAGAACAACAACAACTGTTGTCAGAGCTTTGCTTTTCATACTCTGCTATGATATTTACTTGTCAGACTGAGTTGTTAGTGCTTGTTGTGTCGGCCGTGGTGATTTTGAAAAGAATAAAAAAATTGTGCGGTAAAGTTGGAGTTTTTCAGATTATCTTCATATATCAAATCAAGTGTTCACTATGGATTTCCCATGGGCTCTTACGAATACACACACCACACCTCATTCCAATTTTTCATCTCCAACGACTTTCTCCTTGGTGTTTTAAAGTTAAAGATACATGGTACATATGCCGTGTTATGTGCGTGTGGGAGAGAGTTACACAACCTACCCACCTTATTGAAATGAGTGTGCATTTTGCACGAATTTTATCTTTCGCCGTATTTTTTGGCGATGATGTTATTTGGAGAAAAAAGAGAGAAACTGAGGGAGGAACAAAGAGAAAGGCATTTTACACTAAATTATTATGAAGTAGGAAGGAACGTTAACATCAAAGAGCGATGCGTACAACTTTTTCTGTGAGCAGATGAAAGAATGAAGCACTCGGCACTCGTGAAAACAATGTGTAGGAAGGAGTTGTAGAGCGGACGTGCTTAATTAAAGCAGCCGGTTTAAAGCAAACAATGATATACAATGAGCACATTATGAAAGTACAACTTCTCTACATCACTGTTTTATACTAGGTTCGTTTTGCTTCGCATTATTGTAAGAAACGATCAAACCGAAAAGTAGGACGCAGCTTTTTAACTCGTATTAATGACAGCAGTAAGTGGAAAGAGAGAACTGCTTTTTATGTTGACAATAATTAAATGTTATGAGATGAAACGCACTGCTTAAACATCTCTAAACATACTTATAATGTTTTCGCCAGAAGTAGGGGGAAAAGGTGCCAGTCTTTCAAGTGACGGCTGTTATAATTATAACTGTTGGAAAGTAGAGCATAGAATACGTAGAAAAAAAGTTTGAATTTATTTTTCAATTCTATTAGTTTGAAATGTTTCTCGGCATTTAGCGCGATTAATAACGCACGTCCTTGATGTAAAGTAAAAAGAAAGTCGGACGTTCTCTGCCTACGTTGAATAAAATATACGATGAGCAAATGTGAACATGAACAATGGCTATCAACAACATCGACACCAAGAGATGCCATGGAGGTGGTCAGGGTTTACGGTGTACTCAAAACGAGGCAATAATGCATTGCCTTTTAAAGCTATCACTCGTTCCTTGCCCAACTAACAATCGAAACTTTTGTCACTACTTTTTTTTCTTCTATCCTCTCAGCTCGTAGCTCTCTCTGAAAGGAACGATAAAGTATCAAGTATCAAGGCCACTTATTTTGGATAGGAGAACTATTTGCTGCCTCGATCTGCACTACTTTTTTACTTTTTTACTTACACGAGAAGTTTGGGGAACCCCGAAAGCCCTTAGATGTGAGACTAACTAAAAGATGAAAAAATGCTTTCCGAGAATCAGAAAAGTAGCAAGTCAGAAAAAAACTGTTGGGCTGGCTTCTCTTTGATAATGTTTGTTAGGATTCAAGTATATTCTTGGGTAAACAAAGAAATTCCCAAAGATATGGAGAGGTTTGCTTTGATGCTAAGCATTAGACTTCGTGATCCACTTTCTAGACAACAGACACAAACTTTAGTTCAATTCAGCTCAGGTGGAATCGTATTTGGAGAAGAAAAGTTCATATCACTTCCATTCCATTACTGTACGAAGCAACCAACTCAGGGATTTTCAATTGAAACAGTATTAAAGGAAAAAAAGACATCCTGTCCCATCACTCAACCTTTCTTTGTCGTTTCCAAATAGAATATCAAAAAATTTCCCCAAATTACAAGCACAGCTCCTATGTTGCCTCGTGTGCTATTAAACTTTTATTTTTTATCTTTATTTACATCATCTTTAGTTTGCTAAAAGTTACGCTTACCTTACCTGTTAAAAAAATGAGTTTCGTCTCCAAATTCCAAAATATTATTATTTTTTATCTGGGAGTGTATTTAAACCCATTTTTGTGTAAGAAAATATTTAACGACTTTATGTGTAGAAATGATGGAATATTAGCTAAAATGGTATAGTGGGGTAAAACGAATCAATTCCCTTCAAATAACGTGTGCGTCGGCGTGTAAGAAAAGTCAAAAGTGCTAAAATAAAAATGTGGAACAGTGATTCAAGCCTTATCCAAGCCTCTTTCTGACATTTGTGTAACATTTTCAAACTCAGCGTAGGCTGTTCCTAAAGCTGCTTTTGATTTTGTCACTGACAGATATTAAATGTATGTTATTTGGATTTGGATTTATTTTGCATTTGAAAGTTGACAATTTTTCTACTGAAGTTTTTTTTTAACTGAGATATTTATTTTAAAGCGGCCAGTCTCACTTTTCTAACGATAAAAGTTTTCATTTACTAAAAAGTTTGTTTTTTAAAATGTAATCCAAGGACTTTCACTTCAACAAGCCGGAAGTGAAAATCCTTGGAATTTTTTTTTGTTTTGATCAGACAAAACAGAATGATACTATAGTACTTAAGAATATACATACAGCTTTCAACTACGATACCCACGCACCTGCTCGGCTGACATTTCGGTACGCTTTTCAAAACCTTTGTAGGTTGTTCCCAGACTTGACTTTTATTTTGTCTGCGCTAGTTAACTTCAACTTCCATTATTTATTACGCCACAAGTGGACGGCTGGGCGTCTCTTCATTTTAGTTGTCTGACAATAAGTCTATTTGAATAAAGGACCGAATTGTAAAAAATCTTTTCAAGCTTTCCAAACTGGGCCAAATATGAAGATGTGGTGTGCTTGTGTTGACAGAGAAAACATGTCAAAATAAATTACCTCCACGACATTCCTCAAGTGAAACAAGTAACCTCCTTACGATACGGTTACATTCAATCAATGGTCTATGCTGTAGCTACTAGCACACAGTGTGCAAATTGTTAGGTCTAAAGAGACACTTTTGGGTGAAAGGAAACTGAGGACTGAAGTCCTCGCTCTCGTTGTTATACATTGAGTGCAACCCATTGCCTTTGGTTATTCTCTGGAATTATGTCAGCAACGATGGTCCTTGTGCATAAACAAAGAGCAAAGTGGAGTAAGAAAGGTCCTTGAATGCATAGGCAGGGGAAAAGTGTACTCAACTCAAGTCAAACCCCTTCTCGTATATGATTATGAAACTTTGAGAACATTATATAATATTCATTTTCAAGTGAGCCTCCTTTCTCGAATTTATAACATTTTGCTGAGGCTGCAGCCATTATTATCGCGGTGGTACCAACATGAATATTAATACAACTCTTCAAGTGTACCTTAACGCATTATATGCATGAACAAAAGTCAATGAATGAAAAATGAGACGGGGTATTTTAAAGGACTATAAAGGCAGATAAAAATGCATTATTTAAATTTAAACCTCAACATTGTGTGGCATGGCGTTCATATCCTGGCGAAGCAAGAATAATTGTGTGTGCGTATTCTCATAAAATTCTACACATTCACGTTATACTTGAATGTGTACCCTATACCACAATAATTCTCACGGGACTGCATGTTTGAAATACTGAGTGAAGCAACTATAAAGAAACGAGGGCAATCCACGATGTCCTTTATGGTAGAGATATGCAAAAGACGCAATTGCAGGTAATTTTGCAAGGTTGACTTTGGCAGTTTGAATATTGTTTTTTAATTTAAGGTTCGTTTGCTCAAGCG
This sequence comes from Cyphoderus albinus, assembly GCA_021029165.1. Taxonomy (NCBI): domain Eukaryota; kingdom Metazoa; phylum Arthropoda; class Collembola; order Entomobryomorpha; family Paronellidae; genus Cyphoderus; species Cyphoderus albinus. The sequence continues at coordinate 37,219 of VYYJ01000580.1, forward strand.
TATTTTAAATAGGACCTTCAATTTTAACGTCCTCTGAGAATTGTTTACTTTTATGTACATTTCTAAATTAGAATTTCTAATACATACGAATCCGTGGAAGTTTCACGGTGGAACTGATAAATAAAAAACGGTAAAAACAAGTAAACTGAAAAAGTGGGGAATGGTTCAGAGTAATGCAATGCAAAGTTAATGTTTGTTAATTTAAATGATTGTTTAAGGACATCATTTAAATCATTTATGCTTTCTATTAGAACTTCAAAATACATTTAAATATTGAAGGATTGATTTTACGAAAACAAAAATTAGGTTTTCCTATTGGGCAAGAAATAAAAAGCGGAAATAATTGATGAGCAGCATTTGAATAAGTTAAATATTAAATGAAGAGGCTTTCACAAACAAACAAAGGTGATTATGTATCTACGTAGTCCGTTTTCACGTTTCTTCCATAATTGTTTCCTCACGTACACTAAGCCCATAGAATTAAGTTATTAAAAAGATAAGTGATCATAAGCATAACCTTGAAATTCCTCGGAATAATTTTTATCCTTAAAATGATGAACCGGAGATAATTATTTATGAAACTACGCTTGCTGCAAGTAAATGTCCTAAAACAATGGAGAGAAGATTGTTGCAACTGAACACACAGAGCGCCAACCGGTACCGACATTGAAAACCTTCTTTGAGCATAGAGAATCTTTCATCTTTCTTCCAACAGAGGGCTCGGCCTTTCACCATTGTGAATTTGATCTAAAAACAAAGTGAGAGAACAGCAAGGTGAAAGCTGAAATATCATGTGAATAAAAGGAAATTAACAATTCTCAATATTTCTCCGTTTCGATTTAAGCACACATACCCAAAACACACAATGTTTATTGTAGCGCTTTTTCTTTAGTTATAAATGCACTACGAAACAATTACTTTTACTATCCATTTAAGTTAAGGGATAGTACCTGAACATTTTCTTTGTCAGCAAGTAAGCTTTCTTTCTTTTGTTAATAAAAGTTTTTCTAAATCGTTTATTGATAAAACAAAGTGTGCATCACATTCAGTAGTAATTTTAGCAAACACAACTTTGCAAATTGCAGAAGGGCAATAAAGCAAAGGAAAAAGCTTTCTCCGAAATCAACCTTGGGTTTTATTGTATGGATGATTGTTTCTTTATAAAAGGAAAGTTATTTTCTTTCAACTCAGTTTAATTGAAGAACAAATGCTTTGTATTTTTGCAGATAAAAGAACAGTTCGTTAATGAATTCCCAGTATTTGAAGATGGGACGAGAGGAAATTGGGTCAAGTCCAGTTTGGAGATCGACACAGATGCAAACAGTTTTCGAGGGGGAAGACTCAAGCTGAAATGCATAGCCAGCGTATATTCAATTTATAAACGGGCCTCTGAGATGCAGATTGAGGAAGAAAAGCCTCGCTCTGCCTCAGTCTTGGGGTCAAAAGACTCGTCATCTTCGTCGTCATCTTCAGGGAATCAAGTGGGACTGAACACATCAGGTGAGCAAAGGCCTTGGATTTTTTACAGAACGGTGCTCAGCATTCCTTTCAAAGCTGGGGCAATGCTAATATTAAGCATTTACGTTTAATTAAGAATAGATACGTTCAGCTTTGTCTATCTTGAAATTAGTAAAAGAGATAAGTCCACGTAGGTGATGCAGAATGTACTATTTAAGTAGCATACTTTTACAACGGGGGAACAGTCAAAGTAAATGGTACAAAACTGCAGGGACATTCTCTTGTCTCATCTGACCTTTTTGACTGTGAGACATTGGAAAATGTAAGTAGTTTGTTTTGTTTACTTTATTTAGTTTATTTCTGCCAGTTCTGCGTAGTATTAATATTTTATAAACTATCCAGGTAGGCTAGAGAATATTTTTTCGTTTTATACAGAAGTAGTCATCAAGTCCTTGAGTAGTTTTGTACGAATAAGCTTCTCGTAATCATATAGGAAATTAGTTTGTCCAATGTCTTTGAGTCCACCGTTAGAGAGAGTTACTAAATTTTACATTCTTTTTTTATTATCTGTGACATTGAATCAGGTTAACAATTTAGTGTCCGACCCGACCCCGATTTAACGCTCCTCCGCTTTCTTTTTGTCACATTTTTTGTATTAATTCTAGTCGATAAGGATCCGATACTACAGTAAACAATATGTCAGAGGTCACCTGAACCGAACCCTAAACAGTCGTAGCTAACAATGTAGTCCTTTTGTAGGGTTTATTTTGTCATAAAATAGAGTCTATGCTAGAATCTTCTCCGAGAACTTATCTAGTTTATTTATGTTTATTGATTGAAAAACTTTTCTGTTTACCTTTCTTTTCATTTGTTTAACTTTAGTTATTATTGATATTACTGTGGCGCAGGCAGGAAACGTGCATTATTTGCAGCGTAGTTCTAAGATGTTGCTTCATATTGCATCACAAACTTTCGCCCTCCGGATTCGATGTTGTTGTTGTTCTCCTTGATACTATCTTGTTTGTCGATACTTGACTACACTTACAGTTACTACTTGCAGTTCATCTTATAATCTTGATAAGTGATATGATATGATACTATCTGTAGAGCTTTTGTAGGATCATATACGTATGTCAAAAAGCTTCGAGGTACATTCAATGAATTTTTGATACAAAAGTAGTGAACTGTTTATTTAAAATAGGACTGCATAACGCAAATCCCCAGACATTCCGTTATACATATGTAGAAGATATTATGATAATGTCATTTTCACTGTACCTTTAATTTAAGTTTACTTTTAAAGTGCAGTCACTCGTCATTTTAAATTCTGCTCTTTTCATTGAATTTCAGGTCATAGCAAGTCCCACGGTGTTTCAGATACATCTCTTCTGTCGTCCAGTCGTACAGTTAAGGCATCTGTCCAACTTCTCTCCGCTGTGAATATATTGTTCCTTCTACCGCTTCTCCTCGTTTTAGAATTTCCGTCACCTTTCTTCCTTCACCACCCGCGTCTCCAGCAACAGACTTTTACCTCAAGGTAGAGTAAGCAATTCGGCTAATGAAAGAAATGTATCATTTCTAGTTTTAACTACAAAATTACAAATGGAATAGAATTAATTTTAACACTATTTAATTTTAGTTCTCTCTAATATAAGGTATAGATTCGGAGTGTACATATTTGTACTGTATTTATGCGAAAACTTGTTGTAAAAATGATATACGATAAATTAAATTGTATTCATCAGATTTTACTATGTACAGTCTGTAGAATAGAATAGAATAATCAATACCTAAATATGTGAAATAAGTGAAAATCGCAACAAAACAAAGCCCACAGATCTAAGTTGAGATTTTGAAAACATTTGTTGCACCTTTTCAATAGATTTTATGGATGGATAGGTAAAGAGTGCAGCTACTCAAAAAGTAGTTTAGTTCCAGACGATGGATTATCATAATTAATACAAAGTTGTACATATTAATTGTAGTTAAGTTTATAAAAACAAATCAAACTTTGGCAGGCTGTTCGATTGTTCCATGTTCTCGCAAATAACTACGTAAAAAGCAGCAAGCGAAGAGTAAGGTTTCGAGTTTGAGAATTGTAACTTAAATATAATCCTGTATTAGGTAATAAGATATGTTATATGTAAAAAGCATTTAAAACTACATAGATTTTATATTCGTACAGTACAATATGTAAATGTACATATGTATTGTTAAAATGTATTTGTTAAATGAACTGACCGAACTGAATAGCCAACCTAATCTGAAAACAAATCGTTCTGGTGCTTAGTCAGAGTCATTTATTGATTGTTAATTCAGATATTTTTGAGTTTTGTCGTGTGGTTTGATATGAGACACGACACGATATTTGCCACTTCTTTCATTAAATTGTGGCACCTTTCATTGTTATTCACAAACAGAAATTGCTTTCAATGTTCTCGTTAATATGATTGGAAAAGTTGTTTCGAACGGTTTTGTTATGCAAACGTAAAGTAACTCTTGTCTCATTTAAATGTGTTCATTAAAATTGCTTTAGTACACAAATAAATTTTTGTTAGTTTCTACAAGCAAAACTAGATTCAGTCTACAAAACCGCAAACATTGGTAAATAAAAAGTAAGTGTAAGGACAGCAGTATATTTTTCGTAAATAAATAAATGAATTTATCATTGGTTGTAACTTGTAACTCTGTGTAATTTAGCTAAGGCCTTGTCATTATAGCCACAGTGAAACCAATGTTAAAAGTGATCCAGTTTTATATGTAATGTATTGCTAATAAACATTTGAGAGGCGATGTTTGAAATTGACGTTAATTCGTTCGCACTGACTACTCATAGTCACAGTAAACATCAGTTTTAAACCGAGTTATGAATGGCAATGTAAGTTTTGTAAAATTTAACTTTCTTACAACTTGCCATTTTAGTAACATAAAGTAAAGGTTTAAAAAATGTTTAACGTCCTTTCCATTTCATGCCTATCGCAAATCACAATGTATTGGTTTCAATGTCGCTATTATCTCGAATTTGCGAAAAATTTAATCGATAGCACTAATTACAATGTATATTTTGAGTAACTTTTTAATTTAATATTTAATTCGATTACTCTTGTTCTCATATTTATGTCACACTGACTTTTTAACAGAAGCAGTAATATCATTTCAAAGTGTTTATAATAATTAGTGCAATTCTGTGGAGTGTGGTGTAAATAAGTAAAAAAAATCAATGAAAAATATGGGATGAAGAAGCTAAAGGTTATTAAATTACTTCACTGGTGAATTTGTACGAAGATTATAAAGTTTCCTAAATATTACTATATATTTCCATAATCGATGTATTCAATGTTCTCTTTCAAATTTGTACATACGTAATGATAAGGTACGAGTAATTGTAACCTTCACATGTCTAAATAATTTACATTCTGTGTTGATTCTTGGTTATGTAGCATTATTATTCTGTAATTCAATCTTTGTAAACTAAAGAAGATTACGAAGATTTTCAAACACCCCAAAATTTTGATGCGAACAAAGTTATAATTTTTATAAACAAATTGGAAGGTCACTGTGACAGATTTTGTTCAGACACTGAACTGACATTGAGCTGACAAGATTAAATGAGATAAATCGTACGAAAATACCTAGTCATGTCATGATGAAAATCCTACTGACCGCGCTTAACGCACGCAACTCCAACAAAATTCAAAACTAGCCGAACGAGGACTAGCCGCAACATTTGCACTTTTTCTTTGTAGGAGAGTGCAAAGAAAAATTACTAAATTGGACATATTGAACCTATTGAATATTTTAACCGAATCCAGTAAAAAGAAATATTTGTTGAAAATTCCATGAAGTTCATGAGCATTTAATATTCTGTGATGTCATCTACTCTAATGAACAGTCTCATATTCCCTTGAAAAATTCAGGTTATAAATGGTATAACCCCACTCAATTAAACTTTTAGCTTCCTTTGTTACAACAAAGTTAATTGAATTATTCCCGATTTCTGAAATTTAACTGACTAATGTAATAAATTGAAAGTGGCGTGGTTATAAAAGAAACCGTACTAGAATTTATTAAAAAGAAGTATCTACCGCGTATTTACTTAATTACAAATCATTTAAAGTATGTATGAGAGTAAGGGTTAATGTTAGTAATATTCAGGATTTAATTGAAAAAAAGTTATGATAAGAGCTAAACCGAATACTAAATTTTGTAAATTAGGATAAATTGATTTAGGTAAACTGGCAATGATCGCAAAATTCGTGTAATAACTTGGAAAAAATTATGTGTACAGTTTGTAAATCTAAGGTATCGAGCGAGTGTCAAATCATTTACGGACGTTAGTCAGGTATTTTAAGATAATTATGAATTTCACTTGTTATGTATAGTATAATATCAAAAAATTATTAGTCAATTACTCTTGAGGTGATCTGATGCTTTAAACGTAAAAATAATCATAAAAGTGTAATTTTTTAAACCTGAGACTTGAATGCATGTATGTGTCTCGTATTTTCCATTTAGAAAAAGATTTTTCAGTATCTTGTGTTGTATGTACGCATTTTGAAATGCTGATGCTAGAAATTCTTTTATTCCTTAGGCCGCCAGGGTGAGATATGATATGAGATATGAATATGATATGAATCGAATGCTGTCATCCTGTGTACATATTTTTCTGAAATCTTTGCTTCTAAAAAGCATAAGAAATTCTTGTCGTCAATCATAAAACACAATATTATTTAATTTGTCACCGGTTTTTTTAAACTTAGTTATCGTAAAGAAACATATTGTATTACACAATCCTACGAGTTGTGCATTTTGTTATAATTAAAATACCTAATACATTATATTAATTAGGATTATGTATGATACCGTCTCTAAAATGTATGTACACGACATTGTATGGAAATAAAAGGAGATTTTTGAATGTGATGAAATCGTACGATGCGGATTTTATTTGGTATTTAAGAAAGCCTCTCCTTTTGAAAATCATTCTCAAGGACACCCAATAATTAGCCATATTTTTTTTGAAAACAGCGACACCAAATTCGCCTCCCTTGTGTATCATGAATTTAACTTCGTCGTCTGGTTTTTGTGCGTTTCACTCACTCTCACTCATCGACATGCGGCGCATCAAAATCAAATTCGGTGCAGCGACCGTTCACTAGTTCTTCTTTCTGCGACAACCATGTCATCATGTCGTTTTCGTATATGTGCGTGTGTCTGTGTGTGATTCTCTTGATCCGGTGTTATGCAATGAGCAGAGACTTCAATGCTATTTTTAGTTGCATTTCTTGAAATAAGTTACCTCATCGCTTTGAATTGTTTTCGCCAATTTTTCTTCTGAATCCGATTTTACTAACCTCACTTTTCTCGCCTCGCTCAATATTGACTTGAAGTTTCAAAATGAACGCACGTATGAATCTACTATATTCTTCAAATTAGTCTAGGTATGTATATAATCTTATAAGCATCTATTTTAAGCAGCGTCGTATTTTTTCAGGTTATGCAGTACATCTCTTTAAGAGCATCATCATCATTCGAAGATAAAGAAATCTTTGAAATACTAAAAATCTCGATAAAGCGAATTTTAAAATGTTAAACGGTGAAAGTACAGTCTTTCTGAGTCGACTGGTACATCTGAAATCACCGTGTGAGTTCTTAGAATTTTTATGGCTCACGCTCACACATTAAATCCCTCTTTAGAAGTTCTTCCAAGATACAAAATTTTGTTATTTCTACTCATGTTCACGTTACAAGTTGCATGCACCTTGCAGCTTCAAGTACTTTATTGTGATGTGGGAACATGACAATTTATGTTGTTTAGTTTCGGGGAAAGCAGTCAATAAAATGGATGTTTGTAGATTTAAACTGTTTTCATTAGCGTTGTCTTTGCTATTCAAAGTCAAAGTTGTTGCGCAGTTTTTCATCTTTTATTTATTGAGTTTAAAAAATGAATGTTAAGTTCGCCACGTCACGTTACGGTTAAGGGAATTAAGTCAGTGCATCTGTTGCATTTCTGCTGTTAATCCTCCAAAAACTTCATGCTGTTCTGTCCACATGTGGACCGTGGAGGCCAAGGTAGCAGGAGAAGAAAAAAATTAATGAGTAAAATCCTTTTTCTCGTCAATTTCCCAGTCAGCAGTAAATGAGCATCTGATTTATTTGAAAGATCTGAACAGTTTCCATCTCCTTCTCACTAAAAAAGGAGAGAAGAGGACCATTTATTTAAAAGTGGGTAAACTTGGCAAAGAACGTTCGCTTCACGTCGCATCCTTCTTCTGTGTTTTCTGTCTGGCTGTTTGGTGGCAACTGGCAACGGCAACCAGCAGGAGTTTAACACAGGATAGCATAACGCTCTTGTGAAGTTCCTTTCTATTAAACCAACATTAGACAAGACATTATTTTTTACTAGCAAGAAAAGATAAGTTAGAAACATTATACGATACTTACTTTACTTTTAATGTTGCTGTCTGGTAGATTTACGCATTCCACGGCCCCTGCATATGGGATATGTATTTTGTTGACATTTAAAAATTAACTTTTTCTTGTGCTCTGCTCCATCAACTCGTTCTTATCATATCTACCTGGACGAAAAAGAATTTCCTTTCTCTTCCTCTTCTACAAAGACCATTACACAGAATATCTTATCAAATTTTTTGCTTTCATTATTCTCTGCTAGCGCTATTACAGCTTAACTTTACCCTGGGCAGCTATAACCCGCAAGTAAGTATTACAATACCTTTACGATTGCATAACTATCACTGACAAAGGCGAAATTGTCTTGTCTACTTTATTATTTTGGAAATAATTCGTCCTCCTTCTCTAGTTACAGAATATCGTTTAGTTTTTTAGAGTAGAAGCAAGAATAATGAATTTCGGAGAGTTAATATGTATATGTATACATAATCCGAAAACGGTAATGAATATTACATGATGCCATTAAATGTAATAGTAATGCATCAAGAGAAAAATAAGTAGCTCGGGCTTTGGATTATGTTTCGATTTGATGAGTGGATTTGGCAGTAATTTTAGCTATTTTTATTCTCCTTTCTTTTATTCTCTCTCCTGTTCTACTTTTCTCATGTTAATGCTAACGATTTTTTTAAACGCTTCGAGTTTAATGGAGAGCATGTATGTACTCAGGCTAACTCATGTACTCTCGCAAACATTTGGATTAGATTGTTATACGCAAAGCCAGCGTCATCCACATCGCTGTTATCGTTATCCACCAAGGAATATGAAATTGTTTTAGTGCCAAGTAAGTGCCTCTCTCTCAAGAATTGTCAACAACATGGACACGGTCGTAGAAATGTTGAATGCACACACGAATGGCAGGAACAAGACAGTGAAAAAACTTTTTACACGCTTTGCTGAAATTACATTGCAAAGTTAAATTTACCTTTCGTTTCGTTCTTGAGAAAATACAATACAACTCGTAAAAAGCGTCGCAAACATTTGGCCACAAATGTGCTATTATGAGCATGTAATACAAAAGTACATAAATGTAGCTAGTTGAATGCATGAAGTCTTGACTCCTGACGTGACTTTTCTTGGACACAAAACCCAAAACATCAAAACTGTCTTCTCGGGGAATGTCAAGTGAATCATATTTCAACCTGAATTAATTAGGGAAAGACGCGAGCCCAAAATGTGTTTTGATACAACGGATTAACTACTGCTGTTGCTTCAACTCTACAAGACGTATTTTATAAGAAGAGAAGCTCATTTCTGATCATTCTCAGCTTCACCCACCATCGTTCGTGGTGGCAGTCACCGCAAAACAAAGTCATCATAAGCAGTGAAATAAACCACTGTAAAAGAGCATCTTCTGGTTCACCATGATATCAGTGGCAATAGCATGCAACACCTTCTTGGTGAACTTTTGTGCAACTTGGCTGTAGAGCCAGAGCTGGTTGAGTTGAGTGAGGTAGGAAGGAGAATGGAAATTGGGAATAAGCAGGGAGCTTGAAAGAAAATAAGCCAGTAGTTCCAAAGACGTGTGAGGGGAAAGTGTGCACAAATCTCGGCTTGCTTGTCTTGGCTTACCGGCTTGCTCCTGAGCTGGCTTCAAAATTTCAAGAAATTGTCTTGTCATGTAGACTAATAAATACTCAAAGTATGAAAAGGGCTTTCGCAATCGCAAGGACAAGAGCAACATAAAAACATTAAATTTCGCCAAAACTAAACACTAAAAGGCTGTGCACAGGTGAAGCTGTTATTGTAGGTTCAGGTTTTGTACTGATTCACATTTCCAACATTATATTTAGAGTTGTGCAAGTTTTTTATCAAAACTTTCTCAGGAGTTTAATAACAAAGTTAAGCTGTAAACCGTGTTGTGCACTTCAAACAGAGTTTTGTGGCATGACGATGTCTTCAAAGTAAATGGTGTACTGAAGTGCAAAATGAAGATTTAAAGTTATCACGAGACACATATTTTATATTTTGTACATACACGATGAAAAGCAGTGAGCCAAATATGACGCAAACTTCAGACGACACTGCTTCCAGTTGTAACAAAGGTGAAACCGGAACGGGTGCTACAACGGCCGTAATCATGGACCATGAAAATGGCAATAGCAACAGCAACAGAAGCAGTGTTGCGTTACCCGCAACAGACAGCGACAGCATCGATTCTTTTAGCGAGAAAGTTTCAGCGGATTTGGAAGCGGAAGCGGGACCATCAACCAGCGGAAATAAAGACGTTGAAAATGAGACAGATACGCCTCTAAAATGTGATGTGACAAAAGCACCCACTTCAGGAAGCACGGCCGCAGTCGACACATCTCTGCCACTCAACCTTACAACAGTCAGCGGAGATGAAATGGAGAGAAACCGTGGGCCTGTTGTTTTAGAATTGAATGCGACTTCATTTTCATTTTCAAAGGTTCCAAGATGTCCCATTTGCTCGGAGCCCTGTATCTGTTACTGTAAATCGTGCAAAAAAACCAGCTACTGTAGCAAAGAGCATCAGAAGAAACACTGGAAAGTACACCGTCCTGAGTGTTATCCAGTGATGGTGCAAGTGAACTCCGTGTTTGGCAGTCATTTGGTTGTGACAAGGGATATTAAACGGGGTGAAGTGATTCTCCGTGAGAAACCTTTGGTGTCTGTGCCTTTCCTCAATAACAATTCTGACAGCAGTGCTCTTCTACGAAATGATCCAGAAACAGGAAATACGTCAATGATGAAAACCTCAGAATCAGAATGCTTTTTGTGTTTATCTTGCCGGAACGTTTTGTGGTCAGAAGAAGGCTCTTTTTCGTCTTGCTCAAAATGCGGTTGGCCCGTGTGCTCTATGGAGTGCGAAACGGTAAAAAAAAGTTCCCAATGGGAACTTCCCATGTTCAAATTTCATTATTTATCCACACAAGAGAAATATTTTCAGCATTTTTTTTTACTTTGGTATCTTCAAGCGAAAATTTGTATTTATGCCATGGTCAGGTTAACTCACGCACACTTTCCTTTTCCATCTATCAGATCGCATCCCTGTTTCGATTTTTCTTTTTATAATAAAGTTTTATCGTTCCATTTTTGCGTTTCACTCTTTAGAATCCAACCCACGCAGACCAAGAGTGTAAATTATTTGCCGAGTATCATGTTCAGCCATCAGCATTATGTGACAAGGATGCTCAATATTTGTGCGTAGCCTTGCTTCGCATTTTGCTACAGAGAAAGTTGCAGAATGATAATGGGGATGATGATACGGCAGCTGCTACTGAATCTTCTTCAGATGCCACATCATCAACATCAAGTTTATGGGCGACAACTGGGAGTGCGAGTAGTAAATGGTTTCAGTTCATGGATGTTGTGAATAAACAAGTGTCCATGAAAGACGGACTCAATTCCCAGTTGGCAGAAGCCAAGAAAGCCACAGCACATATCACTGACCTGATAAGCAAATCACTGGGCTCCATCATTTACCGGGAGTTCTCCGTCACACTGGCGGAAATCGATCAAATTGTCCGAACATTGAGAACCAGCTCGTTTATCACTGACGCAGGCGGAAATTATATAAACGGCTTCGGCTTCTCGTCGTCCGTGAATAATAATTCTGATTTGGGACATCATTGTTGTTCTCGTGTGAGTGGGAAGGATTCGAGAAACACGCCACCGAGGCAAGTTTTTAGCTGTACATTTTACTTTCACTTTTCTTTAAAATCCACCTACTTTCACATTCCAACTTTGTCCTTTTTCCATTTTATTGCTATTCTATCATGTTCGAGACGTGATGTGACATGACTCCTTAAATAGACAGGGAGCTGATTCATGTTGCAACAAACTAACTTGAAGACAAACTGTTCAGAGAGCATGATCACGATTGTTGTTGCGGAAAAATAGCAAACAAAACATGTAAACTAATAAATAATCAAACTCATCTTAAGCCAGTTAAGTTAGTTTGGTTGGGTTATTAGACTGTAGACAAACATGCAAGGGCCTATAATCACATAACATCACATATTTAATTTAAGATATTATTATTGGTATCATAACACGAAGTCCGCTATCTGACATTTAGTAGTTACTGCGTAGTAAAAAAAGCACATTTTTATAATAACAATAATAAAGAAAGTAATGTGATAGTATCTGGTGTGTGTGTGTCTCTCTCTCACTGAGACAGTGGTGCTGCACAAGCACAAACACACAGAGAGAAAATGGGAATTACCTGTGGATTTGTTTGTACACTTTTGCATAATAAAAAGAGTCGTAAAAGTTTGCTTTCTTGAGAAGACCATGTGGAAAGTAAGTGCAACGAAACACGAACCCCGCCGCCGCTACCGCTTCCACTTCCACTAGCCTTTTACCCACTTTTCACTTTATCTTATCTTGTTTTGCTAAGTTAGTTAGTTCCAGACAGAGCTCTGCTCCGTTCTCAACTTTTTATCCATATGGAGGCATGCATTCCCTTCCATTCTCAACTCTGCATTTTCTCCAGTAGTATGGCTGAAAGTTAAGCCTTTCACCAGTGCGAGTGTGACAGGGCAATAAGGTGGTTGAGATAGGCTTTTCTTTTTATTTCCAATTTGAGCACGGATAAAAAAGAAAAAAATAGACGGAATTTTTAAGGAAAAAAGTTAGTTTTCATTTCCGCTCTGTACATTGGACCAAAGTCTCACTCGCTGTTAATATCATGAATAGTGAATGTGGTAATTGAAGGTGAAAACGGAAGCCCCAATTTTTTGTCTGAGCTGTTTTCACCGGAAAATATTTTTTCCCAGGAATTCTTATTTCCTTTTCCATTCCATTGTAGTCTGCATAACACTGTCAAAGAGACTTTCTATCTTATTGCTACTCGCCTTTTACGTGGGAACCTGAACTCGCCTGTCTCCCACTAAGGAGCTACAGAATGGAAAGGAACTGTCTTCTAATATTTTATTTTATCCATTTTTTCACTTCCTTCCTATAACAAACAGTTTTTTATGGATTCATTCCGTTCCTTTTCCTTTTCCCTGGTTCCCTTTAAATAGAAAATGAAACTGATTTATGATGTTGCTTCTCTGCTTGTTCAGAGCAAAACACGTCTTAGAGTCTGCAAATATTCTCGCGAGTTTGTATTTAACAATTTTGTTCGTCTTATTTCCTATTGTATTGTATTATACACAGATACGAGAAGAGCAAAGATGTTGGAAAAGTGCTGAGTGTGTACCACCTGGCAAGCATGCTAATCTCGAACTGTGTTCCGAATGCCTCATGGATAATCCATGGAAGTCTTGAATTTTATTTAAGAGCGAATGTCCCAATAAAGACGGGCGAAACGGTCACGGTTACATTCGTCGACCCGACGCTGGCTACCTGGGAACGAAGGGAAACGTTGTGGCGGGAGAAATATTTATTGTGTACCTGTTCTCGGTGCTGTAACATGACGGAAAATTTCTTTGCAGCCATTAAATGTGCTGATAAAAAATGTGAAGGATACTTGGTCCCTACGGACCCCTTAGCGGTTACTTACACCACCACCATGACCACGACCACCTCCAACTCCACAGAAGAAACGAAGCAGACAGACAAGAAGAATTCACTACCTCAGCAAGCAAAATTATGTGAGGAAAGATTGGCAGAATGGAAATGTAATGTTTGTTTAATGAGACAGCCCTGGGACTTTGTTCGGGCGAGCCAGCATCATCTTTGGTGTACGACTAATGGGCTCCAGAACGACCTCAGAGTACCTGAAACGGAAACCGGAGAAAAAGTGGAAGTGGAGCAGCAGCTCAAAGATGATGAAGACATCAGGAAGCATAGGCTCCAGAACGACCTCAGAGTACCTGAAACGGAAACCGGAGAAAAAGTGGAAGTGGAGCAGCAGCTCAAAGATGATGAAGGCATCAGGAAGCATGACGCGAGTGCGATGGATCTGGGAAATTTAGAGGCGCGTGTCAATAAAATTGACGATTTGGTAGGAAATATTGCACATCCGAATCATTACTACGTTCTGAAAATGGAAAACGAGGTTTTAACTTGCATATCAAAACTCCTCGAAATGGGTCAAGTGCCTCTGGAGCAGATGGAGAAATGGGCACAAAGGATGATCGAGATGTGCAAGAAAGGACTCAGAGTGTTCAATGCGCTTTGTCCAGGACTGAGTAGAGAGCGAGGTGAGGATAAAAAGGAATAATAAGATACATTTTTCACACAGAATTCATACGAATGCTTTAGCTGGGCTTTTCTGTGCCTAAATTGCTAAAATTGTACCATTCCTATTTTCAATTACCATTTGCCATCCCATCTCATCTATAAATAGACCCACAGGTCAATAAAACCGTTCATGCATCAAGTTGAATGTAGACAGAGAGAGAGTTGAAGGAAAACAGAAAAAATGACCTCTATTTTCTCACACGACGCTTAATTACCTTCCTCCAATTTTTTATCTGCTTGCAGGCCGACTCCTCTATTTTTTGCAACAAGCTTTGGCAATTAGCCTATTGTTCAATACATCACGAGCTATGCGAGCGCGAATCACTAAACTGAAAGAAACGACTGTGGACCAACGGGACGGAGACAGT
>VYYJ01000581.1:0-51661 GCA_021029165.1 Cyphoderus albinus
GTTTTTTCAAACTCGTAAATTTTTTTACTTCTTATTTTTAAAAGTCCCTTGTCTCCCTCTCTTCTCTCCTTGTTCCAAGTTCACCTCAACTCTTGGGAGAGAAAGAGAGGAGTACGAGGTTATTTTTCTTGGTACAGTTAAATATAAAACGAAGGCAATGTGTGGTAAGTATGCTTTGGGGAACGCGCAGACACACAACTGACAGACCAAGAAGCATTTTTATGTTGCATTACACAGTATCTATTTGTATTCCACTGCTTTGAAAGAAAACATAAAAAGGCTCTGTATTATCCTAGCCTGTAGCTGGTGGCTTGGCTTGGCTTGACTCGACAAAAATATCATGATCGTGATCACGATGATTGCAATGGCAAACGAAAAAAAAATCCGAACAAGTTTTTCCCACACGTGTCAAAGATAAATACGTTTGTAGGACGTTTGTGGCTTTTTTCTCTTTTATTCCAACGGTAAAAAATAGAATTCACTGTCATTCAGGAGCACAAAAACTCACGAGTGAACGAGCGAATATCAACAATGTCTCCAGTATTTATCGCATTGTGCTTGATACGAGAGGGACTTTTTTGTTTTGATAGTTGTCGTTGCCACCACTAACAACGAGCCAGACTCAACTCAGACAGTAGCACCGCTTCAACAAAAAAGTTATTCTTTATTTTTCATCATTGCCGTCACCATCAGAAAAAATGTTACCAAAGAAGACGGAACTGTACATAAAAACATTTTTCTTTCTCCCGCCCAGGAAGGTACTCTTTTATTATCATTAAGAAAATGTGAAAACGGTTCTACGATGCGTTACGCTTGGTTTGGATATTTTTTTGTCTCACGCTGCGTGTTCCTCGCTTTCTCTCTTGGACATCATTACGAGCATGGAGATGGCGATGGAGAAGAGTGGAACGTGCTATATATATTTTGTGTTATACGAGCTCACAAACCGAAGATAAAATAAAAATAATTTCTCTCTTCTTTTTTTCTGGCTACTCGTTACGGTCTGAGTGTTGTCCTCGTCTTTCTCATCGTAGTTGTTGTCATGTTTGTCCTCTACATCGCGTCTTTCTCCTGAAATTTTCTTTCTGTCTATGCTGTTTTGTATTTTATTTATGTCTATAAATGCCTCAGTTCTAGTCTGGCACGTTTTTAATGTTCCTTCCAATTGCCATTTGCATTCGTGGATTTGAGTAGAAAAGTCGTGCTGTGCATGCTTATCTATTTTTTATTTAAAACGTAAACAAACTGACCAGTTGGATATCACTTGGGAAAGGGTAGAATTTCAGGAAGAATAAAAACTGGGAAAGCAAAACTAGCAATATTTTATCCCCCTTTTTCTTACTCGCTTTCTTCTGTTAAATAGCCTTTTTACACGAGCATCACATCATATTAGTCGAAAAAACTTATTTCTGTAGTAGTATGTTCCTGGTGTAAAAATAAGATGCGTTATTTTTACTAGCTTTATTTTTTATTATTCCACAGTTTGGTGGAGTGTAGGTATAATGTCGTCTTTAAAAATTGGACTGGTGGGACCTTACATGACAGCAACACTTTTTATTATATTCTTTGCTCGTTTTTTTTCAGGTTCCTCCACATAAAATGCGTGTAACATTCCAAAAATGCACGGAAGCAGAAGGAGACGAAATGTGAGCAGGCATTGACAAAACACTGAACCTTCCTTTTTACGCTTCTCTCGCTTTGTTACCATTATGGAAGATAGTAATTTGTGAGGAATAAAAATGAAAACTTTCACTTTTTATAAGGGCCAGGAACGAATCAAGGAAAAAGAAAAAATGTGACTTTTTTGGGTAAAATGTTTTGTTATGTTACCGCATCAAACAGTCGCACGTGCACCGTAGAAATTCCACATACAATCAAATTTACGCTTTGTATTTTTTGTCTGCCTCGGAGAGAGGAAGTACGAAGAACATGGCTTCGTGCGCTCTTTCTCAAAGGTTTCTTCCGTTGGCTATGCAGAGTTGAGTGATCAAATCTCGTTTGTGCCAAGTCAAGCTAGGAAACAAACAAAAAGAAAAGAAGGAAGGGAAAAGCAAAAGTGGCAGTAACAGCAGACGCAACCTCACACGCAATAATTCCTTGTTTTGTCGTTTTTCGTCTCTCGTCCCAATCACTATAAAACATCAAGCTTTTCAAGCAACTCATTCATTCATTCATTCACTCATTTCTCTCTCGAAACTGTTTTCAGTGTTCACTCTTTTTAAGAGAGAAATGTAGTGCAGAAAAAAGTGGGGAAAGAGCATTCTGCCTGCCAGTGCCATTGTTGAGCCTCTGTTTGTGGCATGCCACGAGCCCATTCACCATGTCACAGAGTGAGGCAAGTATCCATCTCGCTGGCTTTGCTGTGGCAGGAGCAGACAAAAATCTCTCTTCAAATGACTATAAAAGAGAGTTGAACTGGAAGTGTATGCGTTGCGTTTATATTTATTTTTTGCTGTGCGTATCTTTTTTTTTCACTTTCTAGTCTTTCTTTTCCATTTTCAGTTTGCAACCATTTACCAACCAGTCAATGAACTTGTGTACGTACCTAAGTGGGGGCTCTCTTTTTAGCTTCCGTCTTAACTTGCAAAGTTGATACTCTCATCTCATCATTATCATCATCACAAGCCACATATTATGAACATTCCGTCTATTTTTTCTCTCGCTTTTATGGCCAAATTACACAAGTATTGCTATATTCCCATTGCGTTATTTCTATTATTATTACAACAACTAAGCTACGCACTCTACTTTGTGTTTGTGTGCATTTGAGGGTTTTGTATGGTATTTTACCAGAGGTAACTCTGAATTCTTCCTTTTCCTTCATCCATAAAATAAGAAAAACTTTTTTCCTACTTCCTATTCACTGCCTTTTTCTCTGTGACTTGTTTTTTAGTTACATTACTCGCGGTTCTAGAGAAACAGAAAGAGTAAGAAAAAAGAACTTTTGTTGCCTCCAGTTTGCTTCGCTAGTCGGTGTTACACAGTGACGCGTGTAGATTTTGAGAAGTGAGTTGAGACTATGGACGAAGGCGAATAAAACAGGAAAACTAGAGAAAAATAGGAAATACATGACAAGAGTCAAGCGAAAAGACATAAAAAATCAAGATAGGTACGTACACAAACAAAGTAAGTTTGCCTGTGTGCGAATGAATGAGCAAAGTTGCCGGTCTGGAGAAAGTGGGAGAGTTTATTTCGCAATTGTATAACAGTTAATGCTACTAACTTAACTAACTACGGAAAAGCCTAGACCATATTATAAAAATAATAACAATAAAAATAGATTGTCAGTTTGCGCATTTTCATGTCACTAGGCATACAGCAGCTCACTCCGCTCCGCTAGTGCTACACCCACACACGTGATTTTTGGAACAATTTCATTTTTATGGGTATGAATGTCCGGACATAAATTATAGAGAAAGTGAGGGGAAAGAGGCAGGGCATTTGAGCACGGCAATGGCAAAAGTCAGTCAAGTCTGAAAGTGCTTCGGCTTCGCTCTTCTTATAAAATTAACAAAATAATATACCACATTTATATTATATTAGTTCTAGCACTCCATTTATAAAATGTTTCTTTATGATGAAGCTGTAACGAATAGGTACAAATCTTTATTTGCTGGAGCAAACTTGATTTTTCCTTTACGGCACCGTAAAAGACGTGTACACGCAACAAGATGATCAATGTGTAAAATAAATGGGATAAAAAGGAGGAGAAAAATACATGTTCACTATTTGATTTTCATTCTTTCATTCCTTCATTGCCACTTTTGAATGCCTTAATTAAGCTGTTTTCTTGATTAAATACATGTATGCAGCAAGACGCGCCACTGCTCCTATTCACACTCCTTTTCTTTTCTCCTCAGCGAGTCAAAGTGATTCATCACGTTTGCCGAGCCTCTCTTCAGATTGCATATTTATTTACACGACGACGACAACAACGACGAACGATGACATGGTACTCTATCTAAAATTACAAAAACTTCCTCTCGTGCAAGAAAGCTCTGCTCTGGTTTCTCAGGCAGAGTTTGATTAAAAACAAAGTTGTCAGTTGCGCCATGCAGTTACCTACTTTTGTCTTTTTCCCCAGTTCCCCCTTTTTACACTCGCAACTAGGTATTTCCCTTTTATTACAGGGGTTTTTTATTTTTGAAAGCAGAAAAATGCATGTTATAAAGAGCAAAAGTATGGATGTAGTATGGAACACAGTATATCGTGATCTTTTCATCGTTCTCTGTCTTCTTTCACAGGAAATGAAAGAGGGGATAAAATGAATTTGAAGTGAAATGCTTGTGCAGGATCCTCTTCTGCGTCGCATGTGTCCTATTTCCACTTGCTGTCACATGATAAGGTATGTGCGTGTGAAGAAAGAAGCAGAAGCTGACAAATGCAAGACTGATGATATTTAGTAGAGTCTCAAATTCCATTCTCCCTTGTGTTGGTTAACAAGCGTAATGATGCTGTTGATGAGTTTTCGTCCTTTTTCTTCATTTCTACTTTCTTCCAGACGAAAAGAAACGAATGGAGTTTGTTTGCGAGATAACTAAACAGTTTGCTTGGTCCCTCTCTAGTCAATGTTTTGTCGGTCTTTCTCCTGCACGTCATACTGACTCGCATGATGCGAATGAAAAACGTAAATTAAAAAGGCTTAAAATTTGATATTACTTTTTTGGACTTCGGATTCAAGTTGTATTTTTTCATCACATCACGGAATCGTCCTCATCACCATCATCATGGTCACCATCAAACTCGTAGTCGTCAAATCATTTCAGCAGCTGCTTCGTCTTATTTTTCTTGAACTTGCTTTGTGTAGTAGTGAAGAAGGCAGCAGAAGAAAAAGGTTCTTATTTCATTTGTCTTCTCTTCCATCTTTTGCACTTTCGTATGTAAATTTAGATTTTCAGTTTCTCGCCTACTCAGGCATTCCTGCAGTTTTCCATAATAACAAGAAGAGAAAAAGTAGACAAAGTAAAGTAGAGTTTGCTTTCTTTCATAGTTTTAGACAGTACCTTCTACTTATGCATGCGTTTGCAAATGAAGATGTTCGCGAAGAAGCTGATAAAGAAAGTAGAAGAATAAACGCTCTTAGTTTCCCTTCATTGTAAAGAAAATACTGCCATCCTCAACACTATTATGTCTACATCTCATTTCAATGTTTTCAACTCGACATTAGAAAATCCTAGCTACCCTTTTTGTTTTCCTTTCCTTTTCTATTCTTTCCTTTATTGAATAGGTACACTCGCAAGACATTGTTGTGCGCTGAGAATAGCGTTCTGTGAGCTGTATTTATAACCAGCTACATTCTAAAAGAAGGAAACAAGCGACTAAAATAAAAAACCTTTTGCTTTCTTTCCGAGATTCTCATCGACGGTTTGGACGTTGTGAATCGACAACTGTATAGCACGTGAATGGGGACGGGGAGTCGTCCTGAAAAGTAAAGTGCATCGTTGTGTCTACAAGAAGGAAGGAAAGAGTTTACGTAGCGCAGGCACATCCGCATCGTTTCTCCTCTCTCCATTTTCGTTTTGATTTTTTCGTCTCGGACAACACACTGAATGAAATTTTCCCTTTCCAACAGCCTAAATGAAGCCACAAAAGGGAGGGAGAGAATTGCAAAACTTTTGTTTACAGGGAAAGCCGGATTTCAAGAATGCAACTATGTACTTTGAAAAGTAAACTTTGATGTATTTGAAGCGGGAGTTTTTGCTGTTGTATTTTGTATTTTTATCTGCAGCGTACTGCGTGTCCATTCCAATCTTTTCAAAGAAAATGCTGTTTTAGTTTATGGACTTCCTGTGTGAAACTCGGAACAACTGGTCAGATTGTTTGCAGAGTTTTTTCTTAAAAGCTCTTAAAGGTATTTCCTGTGGTACATTGCAAGCAATGAATATTTCTAAAAGATTGGAAGGAAAGTGGAGTTTAACTTTTCTCTTACTCTTTCCTGTCTTAACTAGCAGCAGAAGCTGCCTTTCAGAAGCAGAACCCAACTCTGAGTGATCCGACAAGGACGTGTTGGGACACGAGAAATAAAATATGCATTCGCACTAAAAAATAAAAACGAGTAGAACAAGACTGTTGTTACAAGAGCGTGAACACGGTCATGACCATGACTGAAACTATTATGCTAAAAGGCGTCTTTGTTAAATAATAGAGGGTTCCTGTCTACTTCTTTTGAGACTTCGGTACTCTTGAAAGATAAATTACCTGTGTTCCAGAAATAGAACAAAAACTTTAAGGAACAGTAGTTATATGCTGTAACATAATTTTTTGGTATTAATGTTACTAATGTAATTAAAAATTACCTAGAATAACACGTAACTGCATAAAACATGTGAATGCAAAAAGTTGTGCAGTGATTTGACGTGTGCTTCTGTTTAGCAATCTAAAAAATAGGTATAGGAGTACTAAAGGAATTCAATTACACCGACAATCTGCTTATTAATTTATTGCGGATGCTGAATCTAAAATTCAGCACATTCAAAATTGAAAAGCATGAATGGACTGTTGTCAAAAGCAGCTGGAACATAATATCACTTAATAAACGTAAAGGTAAACTGAACACTTTGCCAGGGCAAACTATTGAAAAAAGTTAACTCTTCAAAAGCACAAAGTTCGGCTGTATGTAACAAATAGGCCTAATTTTCTTTACATTACGTTATTGAGTGAGCAGAAAGAGAACGGAAAAAGCTAAAGTGTGCTCAGTGCAACTCTGAAAAATATATAGGTACATAATATATTTAAGTAAATGCAACTCCGTGTTAGTTTTCACAAGTGGACTACTTACTCTCAAGTGGACCACTCCTTCACCAAAGCTCCACTGACATCAGAAGAAAGGAGGGAAAAAAGAAAGAAAAAGAAAGCGTAGGGAATTGGGTTATGTTGTTTGGGTCTGCGGACTTCGAATTTGTGTATCTTTGTTGCGAAGAGAGCCCGTTCCGTGTAGTTAAAGAGTTCGTTTGGTGAATAGCCACTACTGATTACTTTTCCCAGTTAGTCGCGTAATAACTACTTGTTCACGCGCAGTACAGTGGTACAGCGTTTTCGAGGTCTACTGCTATTTTTTAACTGGGCAAACTTGTCGAAAGTGTCTGAAGAGAGAGATATCCCAAAGGAGGAAACAAACATTTTGTTTGGTTCATTCGACACAAATAAAAAAGAGGACGATCTGAAGCTAAAAAAAGGAGCAACAGTATAACCAACCGTATCAGCTTGCTTTAATCGATATAATGTTGCATCCATAATCGTAAAAAGTTGTTTGGAGCAGAAGGAAAAAGCTTGTTTTTTTCTCCCTCCCCACATGAAAAAGAAGTAAAAAGATCATTGAATAAGATAAGAAAATATTTTTTACTCTATCCACTCAATGTGTGAGTGCGCTGCTCCATATATGTGTTGCAAACTAATAACAATCTCTATTTTCTCCTTGTGCTTCGCTTGCTTGGTTTGGTTTCCTCGGTCGCGGGAGAAGAGATCTCTCCCCTTTTCAATCTATTTTCGCAAGAGTGAAAACTCGATTGCTATCATCTTTTCAAACAAACTGATCCTACTTCTCTGTTAGATAGGTACTACAAACTCGTCTCCAAAGTACATTTATGCAATATTCTCCTTGCTTTCTCCTCTCCTCTCCAAAAATTTTGCTCACTAAGAATAGGCACCCAGCATCAGCAGTAGCCCCATTACAAATACATAAAAAGGGACCATATCCACATGCATAAGTAGAAAGTAGTTATGTGCTCGCAAAAAATAAATTCTTTTCCTGCTTCCTTTTGCCACTCACTTCTACTCTCTCTTGTCCTCTTTCAAACGATACTACTATTGTCATCATTTGAGTACTGCTGCAGACAAGGAGTATTTCTGAAAGCATCAGAATAAACTCACATTACTTGTAAATTGAAAAGGGACGTTGTACAATGTACATGTTTGCATAAGCGTATATAATGTGGATGGGATTATATAACTCATATTTATTCCTGCATGTGTGAGTTACTACATCAGAAAACGATGCGAGTTAGAGAACAAACAAAAACATAAACCCTCAGAGAAACATTTTTTATCCTAAAGGTAAAATAGAGAAGAGTAGAATACAGTGCAGTTGAAAAAAGGAGCTCAGCGCTTTCAGGTTTTCTCTCTTCTCTGTGGATATTTTGATTTCCTTCCTGTTCTCCTCTTCTCTTACAAAAGCTCGGAACGGAACATTCCATTTCCATCTTGCCGCACGTGGCTTGATGGTTCTGTCCTTACACATTTTGTCTGGTCAGCATTAATCGGTTTTGTACACCGTGCCCCTATCTTTATACAGCATGGCAAACAGATACATTATTTTAATAGAGTATCGCCAAATTCCTGTTCGCTTTCGTCGAGGTAGACTAGACATGCATCCAAAAAATGAATCGTTGCACGTGCCAATAAAACTAATATTCTAACGGGTATCACGTTCCACTGTGAAAATCTGTGATTGTGAGAAATGCCACCCTGAAACTATCGTTATCATGAACACGCATACTGATCATTATCTCTCTGGCAGATGTTATAATGTTTTTTCTATGAATTTCTTTCTAGGTTCTGGATACATGAATTGCTGTCATGATATCAGCATAATCATAATCATCATCGTTCACACCGCCATCATCAATTCCATTCACCTTGGTAATTCTCACCTCCTAAAAGAAGAAGATTTTAAATTTATATAAAAAATATTCGTATTCCACGCATCTGTGAGCAAACACCCAACTTTATTACTGCAGATCAAGGATAAAATTTAAAAGAGCCACCTTCGGACATCCAGTTCATTTTTATGCCGTATCTTACTGCAAGACGGGAGAAAATAAAACAATAAAAAAGTTCCACTGACATCATCTTTGTCATCATTTCTTGACTACGTCAAATACAGTGTTTTTTTCACGTTCCATCGACTCTTGAACTTTATTCCGTTAAGTGAGATACTCAGTAAAAAATTATCTACATAAAAAGTTTCCGGTGACTTTTTAAGAAATGCGTGCATGCAATAATGGAGACGAAAGAGAAAGAAAACGGGAACGGAAGAAAAGGAGGGAAATCTCATGCCCACGTTACAAGAAAGCCAACAGAAGTTGCAGAAGCAGGAGCTTTCCTCGCAATTTTATCCGACGTTCCCCTGACTCGCTTCGTAGTAACTTTGACTTTCACCATCTTTCCCGCTGAGTGCCTATTGAATGAGTGATTGCACCAGATCGGATCGAATTTCTCCTTTTCTATGCATTGTTTGTGTCTCTCAATGCTCAAAGTGACTATACTACGCCGTAAACAACTATACCTTAACAAGCTGAACATTGTATCTGTTGTATATGTGTATGCACTGACAGACACTGATATAACATAACAATAAGACTATTCTCCCAGACAAACAAAGAAAAACCTTTTTTTGCAAAGATAATCACGGTTATGTGCTACTTACACATATAAAGATATACAACTTTGAGTAATTTTGTGTATTCGTGCCGTATAAGAAGATAAAAGCTTATTAGATAGGTATTTTTTGTACCTCTGTAGATTTTAAGAGAAGAAAAAACGCAAAGGAAAACTCATTTCCCTCCTCTCTTCTTCTGGCGTCCAAAAAATCCTTTCCCTTCCTCCCATCTTGTCCGGAGAAAGGAGCTCAGAAAAAACGATAAGAGCGAAGGAGGAAAAGCAATAGTAGCGGTAAGTAGCAAGTCTATAGCGGCGGAATGCACTGTAGAGAGCGTCTCACTATGTCTTATGGAAAATCAAGAGCCGGTGAATTTTCTTGAGGAAATTGGCATTTTCTCTCTCTTTTCCTTTTTCCCTCCAAATAGGTCTAGAGCCAATAAAAAAACTTAAGAAAAGGAGTAGGAGAAAGTACTTAAGTTTCATTTCAACTTTTTCCACGACTTGCTTGACTTGATCTGCCCATTCTCGGAGCTGCTTACTTCCATATAAATGCTACAAGTTGTGTTACTTAACTATACTATGTTCCACAAACACGTACTTTTCTTTTACTTTTTCGGTGTTGGTGCCGGATGAGTGAAATGAATACCTATAAATAGGTACAATTTTTTGAAGAAAGTAAACTAACTTAAAAAATATTCTTACAAGAAAAATAGAGTATGAAATCGGTTTTTCTCCGCTTCCGTGTTTCCTCTCCCACTCATCACGATCATCTCATGATGATAATGGCCACAACGAGCTCTAATCTCTGTTTCCCCCTTTTTATACAAAACGAGATATTGCCGCTGCTGGATCCTTCCTCTAGTTAAAGTCACGTCTACCTAAGTAAATCGAACGCTTAAGACAAACACTTACTTATTATTACGTAACGACTTCCACAGCAACTTTCATCAGCACCATCATCGTCGTCATCATCATCGTTATTTTTTAAAGGAACTGGAGCAAAGAACAAGTTTTTTTTCCTTTCCCTCACTCTCGTCTTCAGTGAGCAAGTAAACTAGTTTATTTTTACTCGATATCATCAGAGCAGAACAAAGTCCAAAGTCTCTCTGCTGCAACGAAACCTAACGTCATCATCAATACTCGGAGATTTTCTTGCCTCTCACTTTCTCACTTTGTTTTTTTTTCTCTTGTGTGAACTCTGATCGAACACGCATTCAACTTACTTACACGGTGCAACATAATCCAAAGGACAAACAGAAAAGAGATAGCACGTCAGATGTTGTTTGGTGCGATGTTTGGATCATCCATGATCCTCCACTACTCCCTGCTCCTGTTTGACAACAACGCGGCGATCATGATGAGGAGTAGCAGGAGAATGGGTAAAAACTCCAGTGTGATTACCGCCCTCGCCATTCTTCTCACCCTTTTATTAACATCACAATGCCAGGGTAAGTGCTCACAAAGAACCATCATTATGCTTACGCTTACCAGCCTCTATCTTATAGTGCGCTAGGCTCCTTTCATCACATCAGAGAAGCTTCATAATCTTACTCATGCTTCTGCGTGCAAATGTCTTTTATTGCGCTATTATAAAACAGCATTATCGTATGTGCATTTTACCCATTGTTACATAATATGACAAGCCCTCGTCTTCGTCCTACTGCATTTCATCCAATATTACAGTATCCATATTCAAAGTGTACAAGTACGGCATTCATGTGACGATGGCGAAAACTGTTACAGGGATTTTTGCTGCAATCATTATACAACACGATTGCAGACGCAAAAATATCCTTATTTCTTATCATTTTTGCCGATTTCCCTTACAAGGTAGACGAGCAGCGGGTGTAATAATGTACATATGTTACGCAAGCACTTATTAATAGGAATGCAGCAAAGCAATATAATAAACCACTGTGAAAAGTGAAAGAAAAAAACTAAAAGTGAAAAGGGTGTTACTTATGGTTAGTTAGATGTACACTGTGTGCTACTTACTAAAGATGTTCATTTTTGCAAATGGTTACTATCATCACGATCGACGTCATCATGCAGTGGATCACACTTGTCTATCTTGTCTATATGGAATACTTGAGTTGCGATCTGATTACTCATGAATCCAATGGCGCCGTTGCATTGCTTGCGAAAAATTAAGTATCTCTGCACGTATGCTGCTCCGTATGTCTCATTATATTTATTGGATGTGTGCACTTTGTAAGAATGAGCGCGCCAGTATTGAGATATGGATGAAATGAAAGTTCACGTTTCCTCTAGTGTGCAAAAAATCTTTAGGGAGCGTCTTGTCTTGTTGACGAGGTTGTGGAGAATTTTTGTAATGGATTCATCTTACTTGCATCTTTGGTTGAAGGGTGTTGATGATGCAGCATTGCTTCTGTTTCTTCTGATGAAGAAGTGAGATACCCTCATTTTTCTGAAGGTTACGTTATACTCTTTTTGAGTGTAAATAAATTTCAACTAAAAAATAAACCATAATAATATGAAATCGACCCAAATTACTGAAATGGAGTCCATCAAGATATTTTGGTTCGTGGTTATAGTTTTAACGATGATGAGACGAGAAAGTTATATTTTCTCTTTTTTTTATCTTCAATAAAATACAAATGTTAGCAGCAAGTAGATACACAGAGAAAGACTTGAAACTAGGAGGCAAAATTTAAAGAGAAAATGCGCTGCTCTTGACTTGAAGATTCCTCGAATCAATGAATTGACATCATCGATGTCGATGTCTTCGTAAAACGCAAAGCCACCAAGATGATGCCGCCGCCGTCGATGATGATCAGCAGCATCATAATATCATGAAGGAAATATTATCAAGACATTGCATACTCGTACCCGATACCTTTTCCTTAGTTCATTTTCTCCAGTTTTTATAGATAGTGTTAGTCAAAAACTCCCTAAACGAGAGAGAGAGAAAAAAGGTATCCATTTCTTCACCGATAGGGGAACGACATGGTTTTAAATGATGTTGATTTCGTCGTCGTGTTCTGTTCACCCGGTGGTATCGCCGCGTGTGTGTATTACAAACTGGAAAAATGCCGTTGATGATGATGATGAACCATGCGGAGGAAGTCGATGATGGTGATGGGATCATATGCCTCATCATGTGTGAAAGCCCAAGTATAAAAATAGTTATATTGCCAAGCTACGTTATATATAGGTGGATCAAATAATAAAAGAAAGTGAAAAGGGATCCACGCGAAGTTATTATAGTGCTTTCACTCACATTTCTTCACATTTGCTAGAATTATCAAAACGAGGCTATGCTATACATGAGCTAAAAGCAGGCATGTATCATCGTCGTCATTGGTGGCGGTGTTACTGTGACCTCGTCAAGCGGATCTTGTTAAGCATGTCTGTATGCTCGTGTGTGCTTTAACATTACTTTCGTGAAAATGATATTGTGTAATAATAAGTGTAATCATCCTTGAAGTAAAAAAGGACTCCTTGTTACCTCACCTTCATTTTCTTCAAGCGGCTGAGCTGAGTAGGAGAAAGCAGTAGGATTGAAGTGAATTGAGTCAAGTGAACAGAGGCGAAGAAGCGCACATGCTGACTGGTGTCGTTCACTGTTTTACTTTCCTCTTTCTTCCATTCCTTTACTTGCTTACTTTCTTCTTGTGAGAAAGTGAAAGGAGAAACGATGCTAATTCCGATAATGATGATGATCACGATGCTTTCCTATGTCTTACGTTGTAATAATAATAGTGATGATGACTGTGAGAAGAACGAGTGGCGAATGAAGTGAAAGTGAGAATATAAAGAGGGAGCGTGTAATATTAATGGTGTATAATCATGAATGAGCCAGGTAAGCAGCAGCTACGTCGACAAACAATCTGCTTTGGAAAGTAAGTGGGCATTGTATTTATATGACGGAAGAATTTTTTCGGGAAGATGTTTTAAGTTAACTTAAAATAAGTGGAAGTGGGCAAGTGGAAGAAAGGTGCGTACAAAGTACTTATTATTTTACGGCCTTGTTCACTCAACTTGATTCAGCCCTGGAGAGTTTAAGGACGTGTGTATGAGCACTTACTACTTGCAGAATATTATTATGTAATGCTATAATGACTCCGTCTGGCCTAAAAAGGAGGTAAACATTTTGGTTGGTTAAGTGTGGGTGTGAAGGTGTGTTTTGGCGAGAAAAAAAGGCGAATGGCTGTGATATTTTTAAGGGGTGCATTATTCGAAGGAATAGAAGTTTTTAAGGTACCACTGTGAATTCAGTGGAACAGAAGTAATAAAGTAAAATGAATGGTCATGTGAGTGAGTGAGCACACACGGAGAGAGAAATAATTTGTCGGTTGGATGTGGTTTGTGTGCGTGGTGAAGGTAGAATGGTGAGGTGGTTCCTTCCCTCGGTGTGGTGTGGAGCAATTAATGAAAATTTTATTGTTAATGTGTCGTGAGTCCATAAAAATGTGTTTTTGTCTAAAACTGTTGGGAGAATAAGCATATGCCACTAATAAAATGACTTGTTGGTAAGCAATAAAAAATCTAACAAAAGTGCATTGCTCTGAGTTCTGAGTTTGGTAATAAAATAAACTGTAGTCAGCGACACATGAAAACTGCAAGAAGGAACTGAACTGAAATGAAATGTGGAAATTTTAGTAATCAGTCATAATGGAAGCGCTTTGATGCTTTGTGCTGAGAAATTGATCGGTGAGTTTTATAAAGCTAGGAATGAGTTGAGTCCAAAGAGAAAGTTTGTATGAATCCCAGAGTCCCAGAGGCAAGGAGAACGAACTGCTCAAATGTTTGTGGAAGAAAAGAAAGTTTCAGTGAGTGAGTGAGATGAGTTGAGTTCGCCCTGTTGGCGAGTAGATTTCGTGATGATATGAAAATGATGACTATTTATTGAAGTCACGTGAAATAATTTTGTTATTGACTTTCTCGTCACAAACGAGATACAGTTTATTTTACAGCGCAGCGTTGACTGATGAAAGGGAATAGGAAAGGAGGAATAGTCATTTGCAGTGATTGAAGGTAGATCAACAAGGGACTCGTATATTTTCACATTCAGTGCGTGCGCTCGTGCTCCGCTTTTAAAATTCCATTCAACCGTCTCTTGAAAATCTAGTGTTTGCTTTTGCCGAGCTCAGCTTGCACTATGTTGCATTACCAATAATCATCTACAAGCAAATGACGCAATAGGACCCTCCGGAGAAATAATGGAAAGCATTTGGGAAATTTTCGAGAGTTGCTTCCATGTTTTCGTCGCATTAGCTAAATCGCAGCATTAAATTAAATATACATTTTTTAAACGCGTGTTCTTGCTTTCGTAATTTAAACACAAGCATTTTTTTGCCCACTTCAATTCCCGTCATTGTGCAATTACTGCAATACTGCAGGCACTAACGTCATGTATAAAAGCAAACAGTAATTTAATACATTCAAATCGAATCTGTATTTCTAAAGGGTTCCACGAGTCAAGGACACCTAATTTTCAATTCTATTCCATTCTCACTGATGCCAGCTGGAAAAATATCAGCAGTGACATTTAATTTAATTTCACATTTAACCATGGGACAGTAAACAAGACCAAAGAAGATCATAAAAGCTGCGTTGTACCCATTTACTGAAGTGCGTGCGAACAATTCCGTACATGCATTTTGTATGACTGCGATTATGCGAATGCATGTGACAATTTATTCTGGAAACGTGAAAAACCACGCTTACTCAAATGCGAAACAATTTTGCTTAGTAGAACAAGTACATGTGTGCATTATAATACGAGCTTAATTGTCATTGTTTTTTTTTCAACCGGGCAATTTACTTCATGTAAAGTGAAACGCTGTGGTACTTGTCGTTGCCATTTTACGACACGAAGGTGCCAAACTGCGCGTTTTTGCCCATTTCTCCACAAAGAGCCTCAAATTTCATGTTCTGAATACCCCGAAAAGGCCATGTGTCCTCCCCGAATTTTCCGTTGGGATTTTGGAGAGACCATGATCAGTCACGGAACAATAAATATTTAGTTCGCAGAATGTCCATACAACGTTTCACTCACAAGAGAAAGGTTCATGCAGTAACTCAGCTATTTTTTGTCCATAAAATGCACCGAAATTATTTTATGTACATGTACATTGTTGATGATGTCGATGCTGGTGACCATCTGTTTCGTGTTGTGTTCTTACTCGTCGCAGTAGGGATACACGAATGTAAAACGATCATGAATACGAAAGGCGTCTAGCGTGACATTATCCATTTTTCCTTCAAATTCGTTACTTCTTCCATAAATATATACTTCATTCGTACAGAAGCGAATTGAACAAGCGAGCGAGACGACAACACAAAGCGACTCTGTCAAGTGAAAAACAACGACTAGGTTATTATTATTTGATGACGCGCTTCCACACGAAGAAAAATTGCATTTATTATTATTAGTATGGTATACGTTATTTTCACACGATTGTGTACATGTCGCCTATGCCGGTTGTAAGCGTCGGCCTCTTCTCCCTCCCCACACAAGACAAACATTTTGATAATCATCACCAACATTTGCATGCCTATGTAGAAAATGTCCGCCACCAAAATGTGCATTCAGATTCTCAGCAGCAACCTACCAACGCCGCCACCATCACCACAAAAGTACGTTTATACTACGAGGACGACATTAATCCTCCAAGCGACATTTTCAATTCGCTCCGTTTGGTCAATGAGAATGCTGCTCTCTTCTCTCGCTCCTCTCTTAAATTTCTTTTTCTCTCCATAAAATATTCCGTTTATGTAGGAATTTTGTTAGAGGGTTTATTGAAAGCATCTCCACCGCAGGTGGTTCCTTTTCCATAAAAGCTTCATTTTAACACTTTTGAAAATTGGAAAGGAAAACACTGCTCGTTTTTGGTATTTTACATACACATTTCTATGAATATACATACGTAGAAAAGAAAAACAATCATACTTTTCCAATTCTTTCATTTTTCTAGTCTGAATTGTCCGTGTCCTAAAAACATAATGGTTCTGTGCGGAGAATTTCAGCTATCAAGTACGCTCCAATCATAATATTGTTTTCTTCTAAACTTTTCTTTCTGGGTAGCATTAGCGTGTAGCATCAACAACCATCTTATCCAACAACAATAATATTGCGCAGCATGAAACTGATTTCCAGATTTTTGGAAAAAATTGCAAATGTATTTGCGTAACTTCCTACACCCACTCGCTGTGGCTGTAAGGACCCTCTTCATGTTTTAGATTTTTCGTTGTAGTAAACAACCAGGGCGCACCATTTTCTGGTATTACATTACAGTAACTAAGTATCACTGGAACAACCTTGATATAATTTTTCCTCCCGTCATCCACTCCACTACTTCTGCCCGGTCTACATGCTGCGAAAAATGCTACGTTTACTTACTTTACTACTATGCTTGTGCCCAGATTGTTATTTTTTGTTACTCCGTCCATTCATCCCCGTCGAAAACGCGAGCCCAAATTCTCAAAGCATCTAAGCTTAATATGATTATCTTTTTTTTTAAATATTTTGCTTTTGCATGGATGAGGAGGATACAATGTCAAAAGGAACAGATTTTGTAAAACGGGTTTGGCTTGCTTTATGGAATCTGGAATCATGTAAGTAATCTGCATAATCTGCTCTCTTTTCCGTACCCAGAAAATGTTTTTGCAGACACAGTTTTCTACTTTCTACATGCTGATGCAATAGGGTTTGAAACAGCCCAAATGGTGGTTTTATAATGTGAAAACGGAAAGCATAAAAAAGGCATTATGCATAAGTAATCCGTACACACACACTACTATTATACTTTACTGTGAGTTAATGGAGTTACAGAACGAAAAGTACATTCATTTTTATGTCAAGTACAAGTAATTTCGGTCGTCGCTTTCCATTTTCCGTACTTTAGCTTTCCATTTACCATGTTTACAAACTATAATTTTGGTCAACAGCTTTCGATATTTAATGGGAACCCCGAAAAATTGAGCCAGCGCTTGAAACAGTGGTTTGCCACTCGTCGTATGGTTTCTGCAAAGACTTCGATTAAAATATTTAAGAACATTTCTCTCATTCCCAGCAAACATCAAGTCAATAGATACCAACCCATTGACAGGTCGAACGGTGAACTGAGTTTGTTGAGACTTGAGACACTGTCCATTTGTGTTTGTGAACTGTTTGAGTGAATATGGGAACTAGATACTGAGGCAAACACACAAGCATATCTGGTGTAAATGTTAACGTGGCATCGATTCTTTGTTACACAGCACAGCTATTATGATTATTATTATTATTATTGGTATTATTACACACATAATTGACTTGTGTCACATTATCATCTAGGAAAGGGTATAAAGGACCGTTTATCCTTCTTTTGTATAGTTGCCACCAAGTGCGAATTCTACGTTTAGGTTTGGATCAACAAAATCGTGCGGACGATAGACATTAACTCGTGCATCATTATTACATGGAAAATAACAGCAAAAGAGGACCGATGGACAGTTCATTCTTCGCATTACATATGCGTTTGGAAAACTCACGTTGTCACACAAACGCGGCACATTCCTATAGTCAGCAAAAACTAAAGGAAAAAATAAGGAAAAAAAGGCATGGGGTTGTATAAACAGCGGGTATGTAACATTATACGACGACGAGAGTCATTATTATCCTTCTTAATGTGCAAAACGGTGTGTTGATGGGAGTAATAAATATTGCAACGAGCAAAAAAGCCGCTGCTGACATGAATCGGGCGAGAGAAAGAAAAAGCGAGAAAACGAAGAGCAGGTTAAAAAGTGTAGTAGATAATAAAAAAGGTCCCAGCAAAAATGGGTGATGCATTGGTATGTATGCTATGAGATGAATAAGAAAAGGGGAAAGTGCTACTCTGAAAACCACATGAGGAGGGGAAAATGGATGCGACAGGTTTTTAAAGGAATTCAGCGAGAAATTCGCTTTTGCTTTCCGCTGCAAAAAAAGAGAGCAAGAAGAATAATAGTAGTAAAATGTGTTAGAAGCATCCTTCTCATTGAAAAATATCTATGCATGCATTGAAAAGATTATAGAGAATGTACACGTGTTAAAGTTATTAGGGAATGCTTTTCAGATAAGGAGGTTCTGCAGACACACACAAAAACAGAGTCACTTACAAAAGAGAAAGTAAAAGCGTCCTTTTTTCTTGTCTTCTGGGCCACAAAAAGTACCCACTTAGGTATTCAGTATAAGGAGCCGAGGAGGAGAAAAGTGTCATAGTCATCGTAAAATTGCATGTTTGTAGGTATATTCGGTACGTGTTTTGTGGTGGCAAGGTAAGGAAAGCGGAAAATCCGCAAAAGCACACCTTCAGGGAGATTTATTAACGGTTGCTTTAGTGCATAACAAATAGGAAGGCAAAAGAGAGAAGAGAAGTAGACTAAAAGAGGAGAGTTGTAGGTCACAACGTCTTCAACACAAAAAGCAAGCGCCCAGTCATCCATGCATTCATTCGCTGATTCATTTCTGCTCGTGCATTCAACAATGAACACTTTCCCATTTACTTTATTGGCGCATGAAGAAATATCAGCGAGGAACATAACAGAGCAGAGAATCACAAACGTGGACTGAATGGGCGTGAATAATGTTCATAAAACAGAAGAAAGAAAGGTAAAAGCGTTTCACTTTGATGATGACGATCACAGTGGAGGAATGACAAACAGCTTTGATGATGGTGGTGTGTCAATATGTGTGGTCGGTCAGAGGTTTTATGGCGACACGTTCGGTCAGGTATTTATGAGAAGAGAAAGGCGTCGTCAATTCTAATGTCTAGAGTCCGTTTCTGTAAAATGACTGATAACGGCCGTCAAAACATTTTTTGTAGAACACTGATCCTCCCATGGACGAATCAAAAACCATTAAAAATTACAATAGCTATGTATGCCAGTGTTGGAAACTTGCGGTAATGTGGATCATGTTTGCTGAAATATAGGAGAGGACATGTTTACTTATGCAAAAGTAGTTTCTTAAAGTAAATATTTTGGAGGGTAGGGTTGACTGTCAAGCACGAAAAACCTTTGCATATTTATTTTCGTCTGCATTAAAAATTAAGTGAATTTCCGTATCGGAAAATTATTTTACGTGTCTTCAAACAACTCATAGCTCATTACATTTACTGATTAAAAAGCAGGCCGACAAGAAGAATTATGCGAATGCGGCTGATCGACAACCTTCGTAGAACTAAAGCTTAGATAAGACGCATCGATAAAAATTAAATACTATCGATTATTGACGATTATAATTAACATAAAAACGAGTGAAGTTGAGTATTTGAATTTGGACTTACGGTGTAAGGTTGGACGGATTTGATTAATAAAATTGGTTCTACAGTTGCTCTTCAGAACTCAAAACAAAGTCTCAAAGCTTTTCTCCATGCGTTTTGTACATTAATGAAGAGGAGAGATTATATCATAACAAACTCAAGTGTTGGAGTTCAGCGGTTTTCTTATCTTCGGATAAAAGTAAAATTTTAATCGCCGATGTTTACGAAAGTGTGTTTTCGCCTCCTTCAAATCTCCTTCATTGTCTTTAAAAAGTTACCCTTCTTAACCCCTTTTGTTAATAGAGCGTAATAATATAAATTAAAAGAGAATCTCAAGTAAATCTCACCTGTATGAACTACATTCTCCATTTCTACCAAATTATCAGAAATAACTTCTACCCCATCATCGTGACTTTTTCTCGGGTGTTTGATTACTGCTTAATACATATAAGTTAAAGTTAAAATTGGTTATGTATTTTCTTAATGGTTGAGATCGAGAATAATCTATTATCTGGTTATAGTATGGTATGGCATCTAGTACACACTCCCTCACCTAAATTTCACAATACATTGATTCCTAGATATTAACAATTAATCTTGAGAAAAGTTTATATCTACGCCTACTTTCACACATATTTTAGAGAAATGAAAGCATCTTTTTGTTTGTAGAAATTCCCTTGCGCTTTCTTTGATGAAGCAAGATAGAAAGTGAATTCAGGAGAAATCTTTTTAGTTCACTACTCCCGTCATCGCTATCATCATCGGTCGTGGCTGCTACCACCACGAGTGACTACATTCGGCCGGATGAGGAAATGCGGATTTTGCGGAATACCAAAAAGTGTCGACTCGAAGCACTCGTCTTTCCACTCACAGCTCAACACTTGAAGAAGAAGGAACGGAATGTTTCGTGAATAAATGCATTATAACCATACCATTAGATACTATTGCCAGTTTGCACATCTATCAAATATAGGAAAAAGCACATTTTAAAATAATATTCGACCCTGTGCTCTTCCACAATTATTCCATCGGCAGCTCATCCCTGTTGCAACTGCGTCCCCTTCCCATTTCTGTCACATTTTCTTGCATGCAGTCAGACAGAAATCAATCTTGATTACACAACGCCTTGGTCACATTCTCTCACAGTCAGCCCGAGTTTTTCATTTTCTCATATGGCAATCCGGTAAAGTTATTTTCTCTGGAACTTAATCGGACATTTAGAGTAAGAGCGTCAATGACAAAGTAAAAGCGCACATTACTTCTACGTGTGTATGTCTTTTAAAACTTTCTCTTTCTGGCTCAATGTAAACTTAGTCCTGTTTGTTCCAATTGCCAACCATGTTCCAATGTTGACGTGCATTTCGTTTATTATTGTTGTTCTTCTTGTTTGTAAGAAAAAACTCAGATTTCATTGAGTTTCGTTTCACTTGTGTAGTTACAGTCACTGGGTTTTTTGTTTTATACTTTGTTCATACAGCTGCGCATCACATCCTCCTATGTTTTCAGGATACGTAAAAGTACTTAAAACTAGGGATATGAATGCAGCTTAGCCAAGCTTATAGGCACCTTGATGCACTATGAACACGAACTTTACAATACAAGAAATCTTGTGAAGAAAACGAGAAAGAAAGAAATCCTGGCTTTTGCACAAACAAATGCAATTCCAGCTTTCTCGTACATTTTATTCATCTTGGACTAGAATCCCATTTGATGAGCTTTGGTACGGAAACAGAAAACTGTGAAAGTACAACGGAATGTTCTAGTCTAATTCGTACATGCCAGTTGTTATGTCATTCTGATCGTCTTGATCTTGAACGTTCATCACACTCAATTCTGAGGTAATATATTTTAAAACGGTACAAAACACTTTGTCTGCCTCAAATTATTTAAGAAGTACCAACATTTTAGGCTACGTTAGAGTACATACACAAAAGCATTAATAAATAAATTGTACATGCCCTGTGCGCACGAACAAGTGAAGGGCCCTTAGATGATAGTTCAATGATAGTTCATTGAGATGTAGCGGTGGCAATGACAATGCTACGTACAAACACAAACTCGAGTTCTCGCATATTTCTGTCGCTTAGTAGGTTGCTTTCGTTCTTTGAAGTAGATTATGCCTGCAGTTGGCAGAATGCAAAAGGATGGAGCACGAGGCACGAACAAAGTGAAAGATTGATAAGGTAGCTGGTAGAGGAAGTTCATCCAATTGGACTTACTTAAGCGAAGCCGGATTTCCATTTCGTCTGTAAAATCATCGTCCTCATTGCCATCCTGATAAGAAGCAATATTCATTATGTTTATTTTATTACATCGTGCTCGCGGTTGAACAGCAGAGACTAGAGACGGGAAAGACTACGTAGAGACAACAAGCCACTTCTTTTTCGCTGTAATAATCATAATAATGATAACAAAAGCTTTATCCTCCTAAAGCCTCCACTTTACATGAGCACATTGTTACTTCGTATGCAAATCCAAATCTCTGTGGATCTGTCTTTTTCACCCACTGACTGACTTGCAAGTCTGACGCCCATACACGAAATTTAATGCAGCAGCATGTTCATGTTCACCTCACTGTCACTCTGTATATTTCAAACACGTTCCTTTTCAATATTTCAACAGAAACAGGAATTAGTTGAGCTTGGTGAATGTTGTAGTGTGGGAATCACATCTGATTCTCCTGTTGCGTTGGTTTGTATCATTCTTCCAGCTTTCACAGGTTTTTCAAAAGACTGGAGGTGGGAGGAAAAGAGCATCAGCGAGACTATAATTCGCAATGTAATTTTCAAGATGGTCACTAACGACCACCGCAAAGCCACGACCAACTTCCCTTTTCCTGAAAACCAACACATAACACGTCTTTGCAACACAGAACGTACCACGAATTACAATATCCATCTGATCTGCAATTATTTTTGGCACTCTTTATTCCTATGCTAAGGTAGGTAAAACCGCACAACTCTATATTATGCATTGTTCTCTTGAAGCTTGGAGGAAGACGAAGATTAGGTGATGATAAGTAAAAAGAAAGGGAAGGAGTAAGTTGCAAGCTTTGAGCTCGGGGAAAATGTGTCTCGATTTATTTACTTACGCTTGAATTTATGTACCCCTGTGTACCATTCATCTCTGTAATTCAGTTTGCATTTTGCTTCCCTTCACCTTGTAACCGTCTTATTTTCATTTTTATCTTATGATTGAGAAATGAGATGAAGTGGGACGAGCTTAATTTAAGATGATTCATGACGTTACTCAGCGAAAAGAAAGGAAATTTAAAGGTAAAGTATTTTAGAAATTAGTTCAAATCTATATGCGCATGTGATGTAGGTTGTAGGTAAATAAGAACAGAAAGTGTATGTGGGTAGATTTATCCTCTTTTTTGTCTTCAAGGTCTTTTTACAAAAATCCGGCTTGTGTGATAGTGATGTGATGCTCATTTGTTCAAAGTGAAGCTTTTAGAAAATCTCCTCGACTTAGCTGAGAAGACATGCATATTTTACGCACTTCATGTCTTCATGATCATGGAACTGTTTGGTTTGAGGTCGTTTTAGGTACTTATCTTTCGCGTGTAATTTTAAGTTGACCTAATAATTGTGCAAGAGGGGTCATATATTTATACATATGTACATATTGTGTTATATTACGCGCATTAAGTAGGTCTCATTTGTGGTCACACCAAAGACAAACTTATAATTCCCTTTCGTTTTATACAATAAAACCCATCCAATTATGTTTGTATTTTGAGGTGTAGTAACTAGAATTAGCATTAGTGTTAGTATTACAGTTACATCAAAACTTTTCCTTTACACAGTGCGATTCTCATAAAAAAGGATTATAGCAAAAAGAGTAGCAATAGAAGCTTAAGCGGTACACGGCGGACACTACAGAAGCATTTATCCAATCCCAATAATAACGGTATATTGTATATTATGAAAGTAATAATAGTTTTAAGTATTAACCCAGTAGTTGAATAAAATCAACACTGAGCAAGAATAAGTAAATAGTTTTGGTTTGCTCGCTTGCTCAAATAATTATTATTCCAGCAATGTACTTCCATCCATCCAAAGTTTGAACAGCAAGTTCTCTCTACAAAACTCCCGGAATCGGCTCTTTCAGCCGTGACCATATTCTTTACAGTGTTTTCACAACAAGCCACAGTCGCAGTTAATTTTTTCGCTCGCCTGCTTCTCTACTCGTTCGTGTGAACTTCAACAAGCGCATACAAATTCTACGCAATTTCGTTTTCGTGTAGCTGAAAATGAGGAAAAAGTTGAGTGAGGGCGAAGGTGAAACGAAACCACAATAAAAGTCTCTCTGAATGTTCATATTGCATCATCATGATCGCGATGATCATCATCGGGATTCGCGATCATCATCCGAATAAGTAAGTTGAGCATGTACATCATCACCATAAAACCTCACACGACGACCAAATCATATCATCATTCTTTCTCTCTCCCTCTCTCATTTATTATTATTGCAATGCCTTTTTCGCAGGAAATTCGTGTTTCCGTGCCAGGGAAGGAGAGATAAAATGCTGATGTGACTTTTTCCTGGAGAAATTGCATGAATCCTCCTCCTTAGCAGATCAAGATAATATGGACGACAGCATATCTATTCACTTTGTCAGTAAGGGAAGGGAATGCTCCATTAATGAAGATTGGAGAACAGCACAAAATTTATCATGCCCTATTTACATTTTACTCCACTTTATTTATTTCAGTCTTAGTAGAATGTCCTGGGGCAGGTGAATTGTTATTATAGTTTTTGTTTATGTTTTCAGTGCTGCAACTTCTTATTTTCCTTAGTGTTCATCATCAACCTCATCATCGTCATCATCACCGCGAGTTTTTGCGTGGTAACAACCGCAAAGAAAGGAACTATGAGAAATTTCTTGGTCCATAGTGGAACACTAGCACTGCTTTGCTGACTGAACTAATTCACTCTGAAGATATTATATCTTCTGGGCTTTCAATTGTTTTCCCCTCTTTTCTGAATTTCGTGGAAAAAGAAACAGGAAGTAGGCCACTACTATTTACTTAAACTTTGGTATACTCATCATCATCACGATTTTTCCTTAATGATCATTTTCCAGGGCCAATCTCGGACTTGATAGGAGCCTTTGCTAATGTGTTCTAAAGAGCAAAAACATTTCTTGATAATCCATCCAACTTTTTCACACACTGATAGACGGATTCTCATTAATTGAACCATTATTTCCCCGAAAAAATTGCCGAGTCAGAGTCAGACTCAGTAAAGCCACAAATCAAGCGAATGGTTTTGTAAACAATGATCACGTTTAGTACACGATTATTCGTTACTACTATCAATATCAATGTGGTAACTGTTCCAAACAATTATTCCTTGACACATGTCAACTCAGAAAGTATTGAGAATCATGGCATCATGATTCATTTTCAAGGTTAGTGGCAGTCGCGACGCCTTCTTACGACAAAATAAACTCAATCGTCTATGTAATCTGTATGCGACATATGCCTCAATGTAAAGTGGAACGGATAAATTTTTCAGACTTTTTCACTTCCTCACTTTCTAACAAAATTTCACTTCTAAAAATCTAAATTAAAAAAGAGAGTTATGCAACCGAAGCAGAACAGAATGCTAATAAAATGTTGAATATCCGTCGGCAACCGCCTTTGCATATTACGATTAAGTTGACCGTAATGATTACTAAAAGTATCATGTAATTCATAATACGATTTGCTTAACTTCCTTCCAGCACAGAGAAAGAACAAACACAAAACGGTTGCTGAATTTGTCTGACTACTGTGATATTATTTGTATTTGTTTGCGTGGTATCTGCTCATCTCCACTGCCCGGAGTAAATAATGATCTTTTTGCATACAAATAAAAAGTTTTAAAAAGCAAGCAAGCAAAAAAGAAAGGAGAAAGTGTGGGTGAGACAAGTCACATAAAAGTTCAATATGTTAAGGTCGGTACGCTTCGTTTACCGGGTTTTCGTCGCTCGCTCCCAAAAATATTTCAAAATGTTAGTGCTGAACACTGGAAAAAAAGTTTGTTGAGGAAGGAGCAGAAAGAAAAGAAAGAAGCTGATTATAGAAATTTGTCATCATGTCGCGTACACTTTTATTTTTCCATGAACTTCTCTTCTTTTTTACGCCTTTTCTCTTTTTCTGACAAAGAAAGATTCTCATCTGCTAATACGCATATAGGTAGCATGCGGACAATTTTTCCTTATTCCTTCTTTTCTTACTTTACTCTCGCTCATTCATTCATAATAATACTTTTTCTGCTATTCAGTAAAAAGTCTATGTGAGAAGCTGACTTACCTCTCTCCTCTTAATGGCACTATATATCTCTTTTGTGCCTACTCTTCTCTTTCCGTTACTTGTTTCTTTTTTCTTCATTCATTTTCATGACATGATGCGTGTCATGTGTGTGGTTTCTACTCTGAGTGTGTCTTTCTGTGATATGATACCAAAACGAGGGAAGGAAATATACCCAGAGGAATACCTTCGCATACCACTCAGAACAGAGAATCACAACAAAAATACATCATTACATTTCACCTCACTTTCCTTTTCCTCTTTTTCCCCATTTTTTCACCTGTAGTACCTGTTCTCATCTTCTTTTTCTTTTTTGATGATCCAATGAAAGACAGCAAGTAGAGCGGGGATTACTCGATGCAGAAAATGAATTTTCTTCCTTTCCCTTTTGTTTGAGGGATTCACCAGTTAATGCTTTGGATTGTAAGTACAACTTCAGCTGGACTCTTTTCTTCTTTCCTTTTATAGATGCCTAATAAAAAGAAGAAGAATGGAGTTGTAAGATGAAACTGGGGTGTATTTTTTCATGTCAAAAAGATTTTACTATCAGCTCCATATCATAAACCCATCCGGAGTCACTGTTCGTAACTGGTAGCTAAATCTAAAAAAAAGTAAAAGAAGATGCTACAACTGCTGTGTGCTCAAAATGTGCTCATCCTTCCATCCATCTACAAGGCACTGTCATACCGAAGACATTCCCATGTTTCTTTATAGGTACATAGAAGAGTGCAGTCAAGTTTGAAATGTCGACAGAAAGGGAGGATACATCATGAAATATTCAGGGAAGGACATTACCAGTTTCAGAAGAGAGAGTGGATTTTATCCTCGACTGTGATGTGATGATGATGAGCAGGAAGGACGTTACTTTATGTATGTGAATGTGACCGTTTTTTGTTACTCACGGGTGGTAATGTATTGTGGCATGTTGGCATTTTCTTGAATTTTTATCTCTTTCACAAAGGGAGGAGTAGAGCGTGGCAAGAAACAACAGCATTCCTGTATTTAAATACAATGAAGAAAAAACCTCAACGTCATCATCATGAAAATAGGTTGCTGACTTTTTTCCGTCTTCATCCAATATTAATGCTCGTTGCAGTCAGCGTTGAATTTATAACAGTAAAAGTAAGAATGTCTTTTTTTGTTTTTCATTTCTCTCCCCTTTTGTTTAACTTCTTTATCCATTCAAGCTTAGGTACACGCTTTTTGGCTCACTCCTTAGTCACTCTCAATTTTATTGAGGGAAATGAGCTGGCTCAGCTTGGCGAGCTATACGAGAACGA
The DNA here is from genome assembly GCA_021029165.1 of Cyphoderus albinus. NCBI lineage: Eukaryota > Metazoa > Arthropoda > Collembola > Entomobryomorpha > Paronellidae > Cyphoderus > Cyphoderus albinus. The sequence goes on from VYYJ01000581.1 coordinate 27,211, forward strand.
GACTGAAAAAAGTAGAGAAGGTCACGGTGCATGTATTAATGTATTATAAAACGCGAGCAATATCACTTCAATGTTGTTACTACTTGCTGCGCTTCCCAAGGCGGTAGTGGGACACTCACAACACAAATGCTGTCGGTCTTCTATGTTTAAACAAATATGTGCAGGGAAAGCGAAATTAGATGGAAAATGCAATGTAGCGAAGCGACTGCTCATGTAAAATATGTTTGTTCGTTTTATTCTTTTTTTACCGACCTGCTTTTTTCCTTCTTCTAAATTGTGTGAGAGAGTGACAAGACAAAGGGGAAATAGATGCGAGTAAAAGCGAGTAACAAGATGGTTTCATCAAATCAAGAACCTATTATTTTTGCGAGCTCTTTTTATTTCCGAGAAAGTTGTCTTTTTATTTAAAAAAGAAAAGAAAATGTCAAATGACCTTGTAAAACGTCCGTGATGATACAGAAGAATAAAAGATGCAAAAAATTCAGTGAATAATACGGTTGGCATTGTTTCCAGGAAAAATACAGAGACGGGACAGAGGTAAAGTGGGGTAGAGGTTTTACGACAGATCGTAATTGTGTAAGTGCTTCTTCACTGTTTATATTATCAAGAGAAAGCAGCCTTGATTTCTCCTTCTTTCTTAAGTTTCACTTTGTTTCACTAGCACAGTTACAGCCTACAGTTCTATTACTCAGGACTGGCTCATCTTAACCCAAATTGCTTTACTTATGCATTTAAGTTTATAGTATAGAGTAGCATTGAACGTTGACAATAGTTTGCGTATAAAAAAGATACATTCCGTTATTCTCGCTCCCAACATGATTTATTGACGACTGGAACATTGCCACTATAAATTTGCGCTATCAACATCAAAATGCATCTCGAACGCATAAGATGCCATAGCGTAGGACTTTCTATTGTATGTAGCAGTTATATGGACACATTCAAGAAGTTAAAGAGAGTCGTTGTGTGTGCGTCCGCCTGTATTAGAGTAATCTGTAAAAGTGGCAAGGAAGAACAAAATGGTCTCAATGTTTTCTTTCTCCTCTTCCTTCTTTTCACTTTCTCTACACTTTTACACTCTCATCTTTCATGCTGCGAGAGATGTGTGTGCGCGAGAAGAAGAAGAAGAAGGGAAAAGTGAAAGTAGCACGAGTACGACTTTTTATCTTCTTGAGGAAAAACACACAAATCTTTTTTCTTTGCATAAAGCCAAAAGCGCAGCGCAGGAGAGAGCAAGGCAAGCAAGGACGTGATTTTCTTTTCCATCTCTTTTTCTATTTTTAAAGGAACAAGACTTTCTAATATTTTTCGAGCTGTGAGGGTTATCCACTCTTGAATATAGAGAGATGAGGATGTTATTAGTTAGTGGCTTAAGAACATAAAGGAAGTGCTTTAGACTCATTCTTCGATCTTTTTTCACATTCTTCATGATGATGTTATTCTTACGCTGTAGTTCACTCTTGGAAGCCAGAGAAGTGGAGGGAGGAAGTAGGCAGCTTTAAAAGAATTCACTTGTTTTATTCTAAAAGGAAAAATATTCCTGTTTGATTACAGGAAAAGAATACAATATAAAAGAAAATGGAGAGAAAAACTTCACCAATCTCTTCGGGTCAAAAACGTACTGAAATATTGTAGTTCTTCTGCCTTGAATAAATATTTTATCAGGAAGAAGTTTTATAAGTGGTTGAAAGATAATATTAGATCGGGGTTACCGTAAACGTTCAAAAGTAAAATATGACTAAGAATCGTCCTTTAAAAATGAAATTGCGTACAGTTAGCATAAGCATATTTGGATGTTTTTACAGCTTTGATTCTTTAAAAAGTTATATTGGAAGAGTCAATTAGAAAAAGAAGGTCGGTCAGTGACTCTTAGAAAAACGTGATGTTTTTTTTATTCACTGGATTAAATTGAAACCCACGCATTTGAAAAGATTTTCCTTAGCGTAACTTTTTATAAAGCATACTTTGGAAACCGTTAGTGAGTTATAGAATTATCTATTGCATAATTAGCAGACATAATAATCCCAGCTTTAAAGTCTATAGGTTATTCTCTTTATAACGATGATTTGAGAGAATGAAATTTTTCCATGTGACAAGAAAAAATTTAGGGAATGTTCGTGACCTAAATTTGTAAGTCAGACTAATGCTCGTCAGAAGGAAGTTACAAGTCTCTGTAGACGGATATTCTATATCCCTGAGAACCTTGCGTTCTAAGTGCATGAGTATCAATACTTTGCTTCATTGTTTGGTTGGGTTACAGGTACCATCTTTAGTTTCACAAGAGACGATATTACTACTTGCGATCGAAAATAGAGCATCTAGTCGAAGGCATTAGTGAAATGCCCAAAAAATAATTAATACGCAATAAAAGCCATAATTTGACCTTCTGCAATGACATGAAAAATTTCATCCGGGAAGAACAAATTCTCTGGACAATTGCTACAAAGGAAGGTGGAGAAAGGAGAAGAAAAGGCTCAACAGAAACTAATACGTCTTATTTTGCTGACAGGAGCTACAATGTACTAGATCTTTGATCTTTCTCTTTTCTCTGCATTGCTTGCCTTTCACAAACACGGCCATTTCTGCTGATGACAAGCAAAAGAAAAAATTAATACCATCTTTCCTTTCTCTTCCTTCCCTTCTTCTGGCCTCCTGAATTTCTCATTACGAATAATTTTATGGGAGCGAAAACCGTATAGGTACAATGTTTTACTCACAGTAAGCCATCATATACCGATTATTATCATCATTTTTCTCCTTCTTTTCAGTACACGTGTCCTTGTCCAGAAATACACAAGATAAACTGCACTGTGGACAGTACGTCAAGTCACGTCATCATCAATATATTTTTTATGATACTCTTCGTCGAGTTTGCGAAACGACGTTTTACTTATTAACAAGATGAAAACGTCATCCAGCGTCTCAAAATTGTGCTGACTGACAAATCTAAACCCTCAGCAGTAATATAGTAAGAAAAAATTCAGCCAGACTTACAATCATGTTAATAATAACGCAGCTAATGACCAAACGAAACTTCAGCCCTCAAATGTCTGAATGTAGAATTTGATCCTGGAAGATCCAATCCGACTAATGAAATTACACTCACCGTCACATGAGACATTCGTTGCTTTTTCTGGCAATTTAAAAAACAATTTGATGTGTATTTTTGTCCGGTCTTCTTAAATGTCCAGATTTCTAAATGTCAAAATATATCGTATTTCGACTCCCCATTACCGTTACTATTTTCAGGTGGATTGTGTGCAAAATTGTAAACACCAACCGTATAACTATGTTATCATCATTATCTTCATTGGACTTTTACAAGTAATGAGCGGATGTTTACAAATTCCCAGAAAAACAACTTTCAGTTTTAGTTGTGTTTGTTATGAGATCGTTACCTATATTTGTTGTGACAGGATTGGAACTGGGTACCACGACTCAACATTCTCCTTCTTCGCCCACCTTTTAATATTTCAAGTGTAAAAATTGTTTTAGCAAGACGAACTCAACGATATTAATTGGATGGCAGACGGGAATTAAGGGGTAACGAGTTGCGTTATTCTCCTCTACAACTAAACTAGGTAGGAATATTTTTTCCCTTTCCAAATTGCGTCAAAAGTTCTAGATTTTCTCCACTTAAGAAGGTATATGAAAACTTTAGTAGGTAAACCTTGCCTTTCCCAGTAATAAAGAAGTAGTTGTGCTAGCGTTTGTATTAAGTGTGCCAGAAAAAAGTTTGCTAATTTTGTCATGATATGAAAATCATATAAAAAAGTGTATTGATATACATGACTAAGCTTTAATGTATGTAACTAACTAACATAGTTTTCAAAGCGAAAAACTTTCCATCGACAAGGCTGGATCAATGCTTCAATAATTCAAAAAGAAGCACAAAGTTTACTTTTTCTCTCTACTTGATGAATAGTTGCTTGTTGGCGCATTCAAGCGAAAAAGTGAGGGAGGAGTTTTGATAAACATTTTATCAGATCCCATCTTCCATTTGACATCAAATCAACGGACCAACCAGCCAACGAAAATGCATTTTTTGAACATGAGAAAAATTATGTTTATTGTTATTATTGTGCGCTGGATCGTGGAAACTTGCACAAGATGCAAAAGCAAGCTAGTTCTACAAAACGTGGAAGGGAAATGAAAAATACTACCATTTTTTTTATATTTTACTGGTCTTTTATCAAATACGAAAAAATATGTATGATATGATAGCATACTTTGTGTGCGCTGTTGCATCACTAGCAGAGTTCCAATTCAAAACTCAACTTTTCTTTCCACAAGTACAATCTTTTCACTTCACATTCCCTTTTCGTTTCGCACTTCGTTTTTGATAGCTCCTGTCTATTTTGACTCTTCTATTTAAAAAAAACTTTTCATTTCAATTCACAATATGTACATTTTATTCCTTTCTCGAAGAACAAACTTTTTTCCCTTACTCGAAGACAAAATGCGGGGAAAAAGAAAAAAATGAAAAGAACCATCATCAGCAGTCTACAATACGCAATATTAAATTTCTCTCACACAATTTTTTCTTCTGCATATTTTTACCGTTTTTTCTCCATCATCCAGTTTTTTGTCCCTTTTTATCTACATTTCCGCCATCGCCATCATCATACCCATTTCATCATCGGCTGAACAAAATTAAGTTGTATAACACAATTATAATCATAACGCAATACTTTCTCGTCTGCATTCAACAATATGTTTATTTTTTCAGTTTGAATTATGAAGAATGAAAGGAGAAATAATGAAAAAGCAAAATGAACGTGGGAGCTTGTTTTGTGTCCTCACCCTTTCTCTGTCCCATCACGTCACCTATAGTGCGATGGCTCATTTTTCTTTGTCTACCTAAAAAATACATATGTAGGTATGTAACTTTAACTACTTTGGTTGTGTAAGAGGACATCAGGACATAAAGAGGATTGAAGTACAATGATATTATGATTATGTGTTACCTAGATAGATTGTTGAAAAACGTTGAAAAATAGGTATTATCTCGTAGAAAATAAGTAAGCAGTGGGGTACATAATAATAAAAACTTTTTCAACATGTGACATTGTCGTTTATATACTTGTACCAACTCACTTTACTCCGTACACTGTTCATTTATTACCGTATCGTATTACTACGAGTAAAGTTTGTAGGTCAGATGAAAAGAAATTTGAAAAAAGAGGTGAGAATTGCATTCATTCCGAGAGTGAAAAGTGAAGGATGAAATAACCTTTTTGTGTCCTTTCGAAACTCTGACCACTATACAGTTATACCTTGTACTACAAGGCTTGTAGTATATCTATGCAAATGTGCTCCCTTGATTGTATAAAAGGGATCACACAAAAAAGACTGAAAATATCAGGCGACTTGGAACTTAGAAGGCAACAGGAATGTATTGTCAATGTCTCTTTCTTTCCCTTGCTACTGTCTTTCAACCGACGCCAATACACCTCGACTATAAACCAGGATTACCAGGAAGTAGACGGCTCCTTCCTTATTTCACATTTACTTTGTCATCATTTTAGTCCCTGAACCAGCACAACCGAAAAGTCTCCAGTGTCCTTTACTACATCTTCTAACACAATACACCACATTTTTTCTACCCCTTATTATAACATATCGTTTCCATTTTGTATTCATTCTATGCCTCTGCAATGCACTTCCCGTTGTTCCTACAATTTTCTAACGCATGCTTCAATTTTCAAATGTATATCTACCAACCTGAGATCCACACCACAGGGAAAATGAAGAGAGAAATGTACATTTTGTGCAATAAATGTGGGCGAAATAAATAAAATGTGTGTCAACTGGATTGTGCATATAATTTTCTGCACCTTTTACGGAGCATTCACATTTGCCAGGGGAAATCTTTTCCTTTCCTCGATAAAGATGATCAAGTTGCTGATGTTATTATCCTTTGGTAGTAAAAGGAATGTGCTGGTGCATTGGATGAACAAAGCAGGTACATTGTACAAAACATTCACTTTCTTGCTTTATGGTACACTCACCTTTTCCCATTCTTTTTCATCTTCTAACGTCTTCTTCAAATGTGTAATGTATTCTCTACGAAGGGAGAGAAAGTAAAGAAAGATGATACAAATCTGTGATTTTCGTTCTCGACTCCAATCTTGACGACATGAGACAAATATTTTTTTTACTTTGATGAGAATATGAAGAAACTGATTTTGTGACAAAGAAAAGCAACTGAGACTGCTCAATTCCCTTTGCTTTTCCATTTCAGTTACGTCACGTCAACAAGGCCTGTGAAATTCTAAATATAATATAGAAAATTGAGGGTTATTTTAATAGCGAATACGGAAAATGATTTTTTGGAAAACGATATGTCATATAAAAAATAATTCATGAGCCATAATATAATATTTTGCGGAACACATTATCGCATATAACCTTCAAACTTGTTTAGCCACAAGCAATAAGAAGGTATATTTTTGGTGTGGATTTTCCTTACTTCCCTTCTTTCCTTTCGCCATTGTCATCTACTTGTTATATAATATATATTTTAGATCTCCGTTTTACTGACTTGCACTGTTTGAGGATAGAAAAAGTGTAAATGCATTATTATAATAGCAAGCAAAATCACGGCACATTTTTTATATAAGACAAAATCCATGAGTGATTGAATCCTAGAATAAAGCATATGCGTAATTTGAATGTGATAGGTACAAGAAGAATATATTTGTTTTAGTTGGGGGAAGAGCTCTCTATAGTCAAAATCTATTTCACTCAGTCATTCATTCGTACTCCTATCCATTGTACGGCACACGACGAAGTGGTAATGCCGATGGAACTCTTTTCTATCCTGATGCAAAGCGATATATACCATCATGGTTTTTATATTATCGAGCTTATAATAATAAAAATGACGTGTGGGTGGCATTCGAGATCATACACGATTCTGGTGATTCTTGTAATGCAGCCAACATCCACACGTATCATACGTGAGATTTTAAGACAGAAAAAACTGCCGAAGGCATTATCATTTTGGAAAACTGGAAGAAAAGTTGATGACGATTCCTATTATTCCACATATCAGCCAGGAACTCATGAACATACGCTGAAAGAATGCTGCACTTAGAGTATCCAGTATCGTCACCATCATCATCATGGACAATTTTCTCTAGGCATTCACATCTCATCCTCATAATATCGCCGTCGTGATCATCAACGGCGTCATAATATTATTGTCCTCTAGTCAACTCGAAATGCTTAGTTTGTAGACTCAGATAGTTAGATATTGTGATTGCGTGCAGTATCAATGCGGGAACATTGATTCTTGTTCTGATTTCTCAGTACTTCTCGCCATCGTCATATTTTTTTCTTCATCAGCCATTACAAAAATCAGATGTTGGAATGAACGGACGAAACGAAATGGAGGAAGCCCTAAAACGGGACGGAATGTAGAACAGGAAGATCTAGGAGGAAATTATATGCTCGTTTTTTTACTTTGACGAGAAAAATTTCCTTTTCAAGAAGATAAGGTTCATCATGCATAAAAACCAATATTTTTCAATGTATCTTCAAGGAATTCAGTAAAGCGATGACGATGAGCAGGCAGCGCCAAAGAATCTACCCCTCCTCTTTCCTTTTGGAGGACCTACGTATTTCCTACTTTGTCGATATTGCATCGGTATATTTTTCTTATGCGTGCTGGCGGTGCGGTTTTTTTTGCGGTGATGTTTATGTTGGATAATATTTATACAAATTTTATGAGCCGTCTTTCCGAAAAAAACTCTTGCCATTGTTTTTTATTGAGATTTAGTACTGCTCTGATTTTTCCTTTCCGCGGAATGGGATTTCACTCCTCTTCGTCTGGTGAGACGACATGAAGCCACATGAATCATACGACAATGAAAGCTCCTTGTCATCCTCAAATAGTATCTAAAAATGCTTTAAAATGCCGAGTGAAAAAGGAAAGAGCTTTACGGCTTTTTCAGTGTTACATACTGCGTACACGCAGAACGGTATATGTTTACTGTCTAAAATGAAACCAGTCGTGGAAACAAAAGAGATCATTTTAGGTTCTTTTGAACTTCTAAAGAGAGAAATGTAAAAATCCGAAAGTAAACATGCTACTGACACTATCTCTCTCCCATCAACTTTTCTCTCCTACTTCTTCAGTTTGTTGCAAGTGAATCGAGAAAAAAATAACAGCATTTCAGTGTCAGCGAAGAAAGCCAGAGGGGGAGACAATAAATCTGTGCTAAGCTCTTTTCAAGTCGTTCAAAATCCATAATAACAAGTTACCATTTTCAAATCTGGGAGGAAACGGCAATAATAAAAAATAGTTTTCTTTTACAAAATCGTCGATAGGCTAATCTATGTTACGACCTATAAATAGCACTGCTACTACTGAACAAAACTAGGCATTTTGTATTACTTTTACAACAATAAAAAAGAATTGAAAAGAGAAATTTTTTGAATCACTTTTCGCTTCAATTGAAAATATCAGAACAAAAGCAACATTTCAGTGACAGTCGCATAGAAAGAGGAGGAAAAATACAAAAGACAAAAATCTTTCATAAATATGTTTTAGAATCGCAAAAGAAAAAGGTGGATGTGGATTGGATATGGATAGATGCATAGGTAGCTGCTTAGGATTATTTTATAGTGTCGTTCGTCGTCCGTGTAAGGCGTTTATTGAGAACGACAAGAATGAAATATGAATTATCTGTGCTGGAAAGATTTATGTGATATGAAGTATGTTGCAAAAGAATTCGTTGTGATAAATAAAAAATCGGGACAAACGTGAAGTAAAGCGACGTGGTGACAATTCTAGGAATATAATGCAAAAAGTTGGGTGAAGTCTGTCTTTTGTCTCCCTACAATCGTGATTTCTTCGTTCAAATGTAATTTTCTACTTGCTCGCATGGTCGGGCGAACTCTAATAAATGAGATCAGTCTCGTAGTGCTGTTTTCGAACCGATTCCAAAATGATATGAATGTTTCGAAGAAAACTATTTTTACTTCAACCGGTTGGATATAGCGTGGGAGTAAATGCTATCTATTGCTTATTGCTTTTTCTGTAAATCTTTTGATCAATCCCTTTTGCTTTTGTTGCGTCCTTCGATTAGGTAAAGTTGTTATTGAGAATGCTTCGATGCAGAGAGGCGATTCGGTTGGTCAATTGTGGGTCACATTTTACTTCATATGTCATTGAAGGGAAAATGAAGCCAGTCGCTTGGGATTGCAATATCCCCAACGGTAAAAGCTTCCAATAATTTATTTTGGAGCTGCAAAATCCCTAGATTGCATTGCCCAATGCCAATAGCACAACCATTCATTTATACAAATACGATGTTAGTGTATCATGTCAACATGTCTCATGAAAATCTTCGCAAACGTGAAACGTATTTACCATCACAAACATAATAACTCAATGAATTGAAAAGATGATAGATGATTTACTAAAGGCTTCCTCAAATGCACATTCTTTCTGTAGGTTGATGTAAAATGTATTTTTGCTCATCTTCATAATGTTTACATGGTTAGTAGATTAATAAAATGCGATCTTATGAGAAGAAAGTTGTCTTGCGACATGGATTTCAAAACTAAACTCAATTCCATCAAAAATCAACATAATGTGTGTCCTTGATCATTACATGTCTTTCATGAAGATGAAAGATTGTAAACATAATCAATTTGGTTTCATTTTTGCAACGTTACACCAAAAACACGTGTTAGCCTGTGAAAAACAGTAAATTCTTAGATTTATATAAATAGATAGTAAACACACTCAATTTTTTAATATCTTTCATTTTACCATGACTTCTAAAACTTAGCTCCTGATACTACTTACTACGCATGTTAATAAAAAATCATCAAAGGCCGGTAGCAAATAAAACATGAGAAAATGAATGTATATAAAAATAAATATCGCAATAAAACGGTGAGTTTGTAGATGACATTTCAGCTACAAAAGCGTAAGCCGAAGCGCTTTTGTAGTCTTTTAATCATAACGGTTGAATTATTTGTTTATCATTTTCTGCTATCAATTTCAATATTATGTTTGTAGGCAAATATACATACTTCCTAATTGAAGATTTTCTGCTCTGATAATGTCTATCACAGTGAATGCTACGTGTCGTGAAGTGAATTGTCCCTGTTTGATTGAAAGCTGTTGCTTAAAACCACGCCAGTCCTTTTCCAATATTTTTGTTCAAACATTTGCAGCGTGAAGCGCCTAATGACGGCTTAAACATTTTATTTGAGCCCCTTCGATTCACCTCATTTTGTCATTCACAAACAACGAAATGGTGTGGGCGCTAATATGATACTGTGTCGTTTATTACAGGAGTGCTTGCCGACTTTGGTTGAAAAATTTAATGCGGAGTTATTTGTGAAATTCGAAATTTACAATTCAACTCATGTAAGGAACGCTACATGATACCGAGCAACACACAACAGGACAATAACGGATAATTGGCTCGTTATTCTCATGCTGATACTCCTTTTTTGTAACTGAGTGATGCTAAGTTACGCTCTCTCACGCATTCTAGTCTCATTTAGGGTTTTCACCACCACCGCAAATCTCCATTACATCAACGTCGTCATCTTCCAATTTTTATCTCCAATGTCACTGCACTGCTAAACCACATTACTACTACAAAGTACCTCCAAGATGATATCCAATTTTCTTTGCCCCTGGTAAACTGTAAACATCGTTTTCTGTGTACATACTTACTTTGTCTAGCTTCGTCTTACTTTCCCTTTCCTAGCAACGTTTTTTATTGATTTGCGTACAGGATTAAGGTACATGTTGCACAAACTATATATTACACCCTGCATCTCCACCGAAATATGCACCAACACCGAACTTTTTAAATAAAAACTCGCGAAAAAATGAAATTGATTCTCAGAATTCACCGAAAGAAAACGAAGGCAGCCTCAGAAGTTTTACCTACCCAACAAATCGTATATTTTACGCGAAAAAGAAATACGAGTAGCATTGCCAACTGTGCAAGCTGATGCTGGTCGCATAGATTTAACACACGCGGGTGTGTGAGCTGAATCGTTTTGGGGTCGCTATTTCTCAATTTGTCTGAGAGCTCTTTTTTGTAGAAGCATATCAGAATACATAATACATGTGGACACAAATTTAAAACTATTTCTGGGTGGGTACACCAGTTAAAAGAAAATGTAGGGCAGCTGTTCGAGAGAGAACGATTTGAACAATGCGTTTCACTGGCTCGCCATTGCTATCCTTCAAAGTGATATGTCAGTCAATATAAGCAATATTGACGACAGGAGAAATGTTCAACTTGTCGTGTTTTAGCATAATATATGAGCTGATAATACCGCTGGCTATTTCATTTCATTCAGCACGACAAAAAGTACAAAAGTTGGAATCCGGCTGAAAAACTTCTTAATACGGACGTTTGTCCTTTTTGCAAAGAAAAACTAGATATTAGTTCCATTTTAAAATAAAATGTGATGTAATGTACATTTTAAAATACACATGCATCTCCTGCTCACTCCCTCTGAGGAATTCTGAGTAGGAAATAGACAGGCTCTGCAGGAGTACTTAATGTAAACCCTGTTGGAATTCCAAGTAGTAGAAGGAAAATGTTTAAAACTCGACTCACGCAACATGCCTTTTTCTCCTTGTCTTGTTCTATCTATTCATCTCGTTGCGAATCCATGCATAAGCCGTGAAACTCAAACTCAAAACTCTGTCCCGTAACTTAAACATTACAGGAAAAAAAGAAGCTGCTTCGTTTTTAGTAGTGCCACGAAATGCCGGTACATTAAAGTCAAGAAGCACCAGGCAGGGCCAGCCAGCACAAATGGAGAAAAGAAGTGAGCGAGCTGGGCTAGTTCGCACAACGATTTGCCTTTTTGTTTTTCCTTTCAGGGACCTTTTCGTCTTCTCTGGTCGTTGTGCCACTGACTGAACGAACCACACTGCACACGTCGACTTTCTCTCGCAGCAAAACAGACAGCCGATGAAGCTGTCCTATGAAAAATGTATGAGGGGATAAGCTATTGCAGTTGAGTTCAGTGTTACTGTTACTGTTACACAAACACAACGGCAAGTAAGGATCAAAAAGACAAGACGAGAAGAAGAAGGAGAAACAGAGGGAGTGCATATTATTTACTGTGTGCTCCTGTCCTTTCTTCCTTTTTATTTTACAGTTGCACAAAAACCTATTTTCCTCTTGTCGTTCTGTTTCACGAGGGACTTGAAAACGGGAGAGAGGAAAAAGTGGAACATTCCATCTGCACTTTATACAATACCAGCGTAGAGTTGGGTAAAGTAGCACTTGTTTGCCTCGTGTGTGCCCTCATATTTATTTTTTGTTCTTCCGTTTCCACACCAAGCACTTGCAGTGCACAAAAACACGGCATAAAGATGACGATGATGACGACCACGACCTTGTGTTCCCACAGGAGAGTAAGCAAAAAGGAAAAAGAACTTAAAATAAAGTAGAGAGAAGGAAAAAATGGAATTTTGAGTAAAAGAATAAAAAAGGAAAGAGAGTAAAAAGTATAGTAAGTTAGTGGGTAAGTGGTATGTGCAAATCTAGAAGAAAAGAAAGCAGATATCACTACAATTTTCTATTCCGCTTACAAAATATTCTCCCGCTGAATTGCTCGTGTAATGTTCACTCAGACGAGTGGAGTTCGAGTTGCACATAAATGCATAAGGGTTCAGTACAGAGAAGCCATAGGTCGTCTGTCCGGAGAAGAGAATTGGTTTACGGGTTCTGGTTCTCAACATTATGATGACTACCTCAAGCGGAACTACTAGTTACGTTACAAGAGACTTGAATGAAGTACGGCGCGGCAGCAGCTGTTACAACTCCATCGTCCTTATCATCATTCTTTAAAGGTTCTTACTAACGAAAAACCAATGGTTTTGTGGTAACAAGTTCGTCAGCCTTTTCTTGCCTTTGCATACATCAATTTACATCTTCTTTCACTTTCTCAAAAATATAGAACAATGTTCGAGAAATAGCCGAATTTTGTAGGAGAATGTGGAGCAGAGTAGAAAAGGAAATAGAAAAAGCCAGCAAAAAAAGAAGAGAAAAACGAAAGAAAAAAAATGTTTTCATTTGAGCCTTCTTCGTCATTTTTAGTTTAGTCTTCTTTTCTTTCAAAACTCGTTGATATTCCTCACGTCACAATTCCACATTTTTTGAATACTTCTTAGAAATTGCTTTGAATTTCGGCAAGGAAGACACAAGGCCTATACTTTTTATGAGCACGCACATGAAAAGAAAAATGGGAGAGTGATTCAAATATGCTATTTCCTAGAAAAAATTGCCAGCTCACTAGATCGATCCAAGCGCTGCCTACGCTGCCTACAAATTCGATGATGATGATTATTATTATGATTATGAGGAAGGAAGAAAAAAAGCTACTAGATGTTTTTTGTCTAGGGTAATCTATATTTGTAAGAGGAAGGCGAAAAAGTGGCAGATTTTTTCCGTCTTGTCTGACTAGAATATCATATCTCATCAAGCATTTTTAAACATAAAGAAGAGAATCAGTGCTCTATCGTCATCAGCAGCAGCCCCATCACCAGTGGGAGTCTACGGCGGACGAGCTTCATATTTTCCATTATATTAATATTATTATTATTATTGCCACCGTTCCGACTACTTTCACTTGCGTGCTCGCGTACATACTTAGCAGTTATGTTATGAGTATGAATGAACCGAACTGCGGTATCATCATATCAATGGAGCTAGCAGAGTTGAGTGAAAGTGAAGCTCAGACACAGACGTTTTCTTTCGGTTTTGTCTGATATGCTGCTTGCACATCTGTTTGGGAGCCAGACTCGCACTTTGTAGTGCTATCTACAAAGAAAAGATGACGACGATGATGATACGATATGCTGCTACGTGTATTCTTTCTTAAATTTTCCAATTGACTGCTTTGATATTATGAATAGTGGAAGGAGGCTATAGAGCCTCACTATAATGTTCATTCACCGACATCACACCACTTCTTCCAGCTGACACGGGGCAGTTACCCGTGTGAAGCGGAAGTAAGTAGAGGAATATTTGTGGTGGGCAGAAGAAGTAGGAGGATTGAGGGAAGGCAAAATATTCCTTTGTATGCGGGTTTTTTCATGTTTCCATCTTCGTCTTCTTCAAATCTTCTTACCGCAAAACACCCTGCTCAGTATCGGGGACAGGCGTCATAGTCATCTTCGTCTAGATATTTTTATGTACCAAAAAGACATTACTTACATAGATGAAGATGGAAGATACCTTGGAGTGTGATGTGCGCAAACACATCCGTTCAAAAATACGTCAGTATGTAGTTTGCTTTCACGAAGGAATGGTGCAATTTTGTTTTTATGAAATGGAACAACAAATTGTTTGTGCTAAATTTATATACTCTAAAATGGCAACAGGGTCAACCTTGCAGTAAGCTTGAGCTACATAATATGATTAAACCATGAAGTAAGTTCAGCAGACATCAAAGAGAAATGGGATTGCACAGCAGAAGAATTGCCTCATGCCGTCATGAATTGAGGGGTGAGCATAAAAGATATTTTATCTCTTGTGTAAGTTTGAGTTGCCAAATGAAAATTGAATGGGTGCATCACCGCTGCTAAATTGAAGTAACATAGATCAAACTAGGAACGGGTAAAGCTGGGCGAGAGCGTGAAAAAATTGAGAGAACAGCTGTCAAGGCTATAAAAATATTATTTTATAACTAACTGTTCCAGAGTAGAGTAATACTCATCATCATGACCCAAGGATGAAATGGAATGAATGAGTTCACTGCTATCTTCCCTTTTAAGGCTAAGCAGTTTACGACAAATTGACAGTTTTATAAGTCATCTTGCCGACACTCATTTCTCCAGAGTAAAGACAAAAGCGAGCAAGTTACAAAACTTTCTATGAAGCATTACCACCACCGCTCTTACACTCAAACGCAAGTCCTAAGAACATGGCAAAAGCATTCTCGCAGTCACNCAGTTTTATAAGTCATCTTGCCGACACTCATTTCTCCAGAGTAAAGACAAAAGCGAGCAAGTTACAAAACTTTCTATGAAGCATTACCACCACCGCTCTTACACTCAAACGCAAGTCCTAAGAACATGGCAAAAGCATTCTCGCAGTCACTCTTTTAGCCTCAACTCACAACTTTTCGATTTGTCGTTTAAGAATTTCCAGCAGAGTAACGAGGTAAATTGTCCACACGCAGCAATGGTGATTCTATTTTGTGGAGTTGTTGGCCAAAAACTACTACTAGCCTAATTTCACCAAGTTTAACGAAAGGCGTTGAAAATAGCTAAAAACCGTTTATTATTATTATTACTATTATTATATGAAGGCATATGCACATAAATACGCTATATAAACAATTCATTTGTTACTCTCTAATAATTACTGTCAGCATGTAGTTATCAGAAGAACCACTACTCCAACAAGGTAACGTAGATGAAGCAAAACCAGGGTTTTTGCAAAAAATAAATCGCTGTAACGAGATTCAAGTGTTTTTACTTTCTCCTTGAACATACATTGAATTTCCGCTTTATCCATGCTCATTTTTAGGAGCATTAGAAAGTATAAAGGCGCGTTCTTTTTTCGTCATTGTGGCCTGGGAGGATAAGCCAGAGCAAGGAAACTATTTTGGAAAATATATTTTGTGTGTAGGTAATAGTATTAATGGGAGTGAAAAAGGGTAAAGTAAGAGTTTTGCTCAACTTGAGTTGAGAGTGAATGAGTCTTTTTGGAAGTGTGCCAGCAGCACGAGAAGAGAACAGAAAATCCCAGTCTCGAATCGCACACACTCACACACACAGACACAATCCTTTTGACCTTTTTCTTTTTTAGACTCCATGATATAAATATTATAAAGGAAAAAGTCATTAGCCTAACGCGACTTACTTTTGCAGTGTGCTTTCATCATCTGGTACATAAACTTATTATTGTATTATGGAGGTACCTTACGGAAGTAGATGCGACGAGTTTTGCAGTTGAAACTCTGTGACGAAACCCCTACCACCACCACTGAAGTGAAGTGAACCGCCAGAAGCATCAATTTTTACATTGTCTGCATCATATTATCTATCTACAATGTCTATTCGAACACTGGCCTTTCTCTATAATATGACGGGCCTCTCATTCCCGTCTTTTGTCGTCAAGTGAGAGTCGAACTTTTAGCTTTGCTAGACCCTGACTCGATGAAATGCTTAGTGTGCAACAAAACAGAAAAGGCAAAGAAGAATATAATGGGATGATCAGAACAGATAATGTGAAGCTATAATGTGGACACATATATTGTCTTCCAATTTACAAACTTTCCTGGCTACTCACCCGTCTTCTTCAGTTTTGTTGCTTATTTCGTGAATCCTCTCTGCTGTCCTACTGATAATAATGGCGGTTTGTTTTATCCGGTCAGCTCTCCGTGGCATTACAAGAAAGAAGGACGCCTCGGAAAAATAATAATAACGAACATAAAATACCTATAGGACTAGACTAGGACACACTGGAAAATGTATTCATCAGTTGCCCACAGTTTTTGTGTGTGATGATAATGATAATAATAAGGTGTGTCCCATAACGCTGTCTACGTACATTACATGAACTTAAGTTACAGGCTCCAGAGATAACTTGGGGATCTTACGATATTTATGCCTATACAAAAGTTGCCAATTTTATTTTTCCCATGGCCAGTAGCCCACTTTTTATACACTTTTCGATTCGTTGCTTTCGGAAGTTGTTGTGGGTAGCAGACTGAACAAAAAGGTTTGGGTACAATGATAATGTTCATATTACCATATTATGTCAACTCCACTCAACTCACTTTCCGCCATTTGCCAAGCCTCCCTCGTGGTACATCTTCTGAGTGGGTCTTATTGAGAGCACAATCTGATTTTAAAGTGAAAGAGAAAATCATGATGATGAAATCGCTCTTCTCATTTGACATTGTTTTGCTTCTGCTACGTCTGTCTGGTTGGAAATTGTTTGTATTTGTACAGTGATATGGAATCAATCCAAAAAATAAGATGTAAACAGAGAAATCCTGCTACTCCCTTTTAATGGCATGCTTAAATAACTAAGTTCGTTGTCCTAAATTGAAGAGAGGTAAAACTTTCCCTCGGGTTGATCGAATCACTCCATAAATGCAATATTGATATATAGCAATAGCAAGTTCGGTTATTGATACACCGCCGCTGACTGAGAGTAAAAAAATATTTTGATCATTCTCCTTTCGTTCACTCGTTGATTCTTTTTCCTTCTCTTTGTATCGACTGTAACTTTTCTGATATAAACTGCGTTTAGATTTTTCAACGTAAGTACAGAATAGAAAGTGAATGAGTAAAAATTCTATATAAACAAGCGCAATGCAAGTTTACTCTTATTGAAACAGCATTATCACGATCCATCTTGTTTCCACTTGTTTACTTGCCCCGATTCCTGGATTGTTTACAAAGAAAAAAAATGGAATTTTTCTTCTCCGTTTTATTCATGAAGCTCTCTGTGTTGACAAGAATTAACGAACAAAGTCAAACGCTTTCTCCCCTCTTCCCCTTACTTTTATTGTGTAATTGTGTCCATTTCTCTTTCTGCCTGACAATTCATTGCGAAAAAGCCTGTCACCTGATTTCTCTTCCATTTCTCTCTTCATGTCAGCAAGTTTTGATTGAAGTCAACAAAAATGTGCTGTGCTCGTGGTCAGTAAAACGTGGAAAGTTGGGCACATAAAACGGCGAGAGTTAAGACTCACGCGTTCAATTGAATAGGTATAAATATAACACGTTTGTTTTCCTTACAGTTCTAGTAAATTCTCTCTAAGTAAATAGTTTAAACGACTGTGTATAGCTCTACGTGAAGCTCATAAGTTTGCGTAAGCTTTCTGAATGGGACCGTAAAAATTGCCTTGTATAAAATATTGATAAAAAGCGAGAGTTTGTTAGTGTTAATGTTATGAGTGGTTATATATCGAGCAGAAGTCACCTGACTATTGACTTTATCAACCAGGTCAGTCTCTAATACACGCAGACAAAGCCGAGAAAATGAACTGGAGCAATGCACAACGGGGATAGTGAAGGAACAATTGTGTCGCTCCATTGTCACGCGGAATATATAGTAATAGTCGTCACAATTCACAGCGGTGGGCACGCGTACTTTTATTCATCGTCACTCATGGGCTTGACAAGTGGTAATGTAGGTAAATACATACATTTGTATTTTGTTTGTTATGTACCCGCATTATTCGTCCCTCTTCTATTCATTTCCTCATCAGATAAAAATAGCACGGTGGATTTTATTGTTCTCTTGCTGAACTAACCCTGACCGGAGGAAAACAGTGGCTGTAGAAGTCACTGGGGAGTCAAGGAGAACTGTGGTAGTGGTGGTGCCATGAGGAGAGGCTCTGCCACTGAATAATCACTATTATTATTATTATTATCACAAAGCAATGAAATTGTGATGATAGATACGAGTCAGTTTCGATGATTCTTCCTGCAAAATTGACTCGGCTTGAGTTCTTCCTTTCTCCCTTGTGACTCTGTGAACTGATTTGGTATAAGTAAATACGGATAAGACAAGAAATAAAGTGATGATGTAAGGTCTCAGATTTGAGCAACTTTGTTAGCTAACTATGCTTTACTCTAGCATGCTTGAAGAAAGCAAAAGGGCTATGACCTGGAGCACGAAGTCATACAAAGGTTGTTTCGGTTGAGGACGACAGGAAGTCGTCTAAACGTTTTTTCCCCATCTTCATTTGTTGAACATAATGACCGGCATGACCGGGATTCTGGGATTTCTCCAATATTACATATAGAGCTTATAACCATACTTATCAGTAAGTGGAACTGTTGGCTCACAAAAACTGAGTTTCATTTTTTATAGATGCTTTCGTCAACTGGACATTTATTTAATATGGTCCACATACAAATATGATAGATATTAGATTTTTAAAGCGAGCGAAGGAAAAAGCTTTTCTTGCTCGGAGCGGACTTGACGACAAAAGTAGTGGTCAGGCGGCATGTGGCGAAGGCATTTTTTATGAATAGGCATAAGGTGAAAATGGGTGAAAATGTGAAGTCTTGAAAATATGTGAGTGGGGGAGAAGGCAGAAAGCGGGTTAGCGAAAACGTGGAGATAGTGGGAAAAGAAAAAAGCTGGCTGGACAAATCGATAAAGCTCATGAATGCATGCATGTATGTTGTAGTCGCTCGAGTTGTGGCAGTAGTGGCACACTATGAGCGAAACTTGATAGCATTTGCGTCTCACGTTCTCGCACTCCCTCCAACTCGGCCGGACTCCTCTCTGCGCTGTGTAACTTTTTTGAATTATTTTCACCGCTACAGTTTTGCTAGAACCATCCTGGCAACTGACTGGACAGGAAAAGTAGTGAAGTGATGAACTCTGGAATTTTTGAACCGTGAGAGAAAAGAAGAGGCCAGCTACTATCTGGTTGCTTTTGTTTATTACAAGCCACAACCGACTTTTTGTAGCGGAATGGCACTTCTGTCCTTTCTATCCTTCGCTCCTCTCCTTCTTTGTGGATGGATGGAATGTGAATTTAGAGTGAATTGGCAAAAATAACGAAGGAAGAGAGAGAAAGTGAAATGAATCTGAAATGATAGCTGCTCACTCTGAGTTGTTTGACTATCCTAGTTTACCTTTTATATTTTCGTGGAAGAAAAATAAAAACTCAATCAAGTCTTGTCACGTCTTGTTCAGATTTACGGCAACTTTATACTGCCAGATGATGTACGAACAATAGACAGACACACACGAGGAATCATCATAAACTTTACGGGGAAATAAGTTGATGACGAAGCTGTATATTTTTCCTAAATAAATATTATGAGCAGATAAAAATCAAGTCAATAATTGCGAATGGAAAATGACAATCGGATAAAACACTAAATAAAACATTCATCTTATCTGTTTTCTTAATATGAAATACATAAAAATACTTTGATGTCAAATAGAAATTATTTCCACGAATAACAAACTGTCTCTGGATTATTCGGTCATTTGGAATTACACGCAGTGGGTCGAAAATAATGAAATAGTGAAAATCATGCCAAAGTAGATGGAGAAAGTTGGAATATGTTTGTACACAAAATAAAGTCACAAACAACAAGGAGAAGGTTGCTGGTTGCTCGTCGTTTGTGATGCTTGTTGATAACGACGCTGGGTTTATAAATATTACTACGACGTATCTTTCATTCACATCTTTACTTTTGGAAACCTAGAGATAACCTTCATTGTACTTTTTACACTCTCTTCAATTTACCTGATATTATTATTATTATTTATCTGCGTCTTTCTTGGTAAACAGGAATAAGAGAATCATTTTATTTTATTGCATTTTTTCAAAGAACTTCGAACCGTCCTATATCAAAGTTTTCAAGGCTAAGCACATTCTTCCATTTCGACTTTTTTTCTATTTAGATCGCTTTCATTATGACTTTTGTGAAGCCTTTTGGGGTTCGCTACTTCTAACACTGAATAAAAATTGTTCAACCGAACATCAAGTACCTTCTAGCAACAACGTACAAATGCGAGAAATAAAGTTAGTTTGGCATGAAATCATGTTCCACTCCCAAAAATCCAAACTCTCTTCAGGCTAACTTCCATCTACGCAATTATATTTTTGCAGTGTGGATGCTGATTGTTAGTTCTTGTTTGTCAGTTGGATTTCAAGCAATTCATATAAAGGAAAAAAGTTTCACTAGAATTCCACCACATAACATGTCTCAACTTTCATTGCAGATGATGACATGTTTACGTCGCAAAAACCCATTTCATCATCTGCGAGTAATCTTTGAGCCAACATTGAATTTGTAAGCAGCCTTGAAAATTTCACCTCAACATCAACATATAAATATGTATTTAATAATAACGTGCAGTGAATTATGGTATATAATCTGCGCCGACATCCTCTGATCCATAAAGAGACATTCACATCACCGACCCTCAACACCCTAACTAAAAATAAATAGGAGCGAAGGACAGAAACGTAACCTGTTTGTCTGCGCCTCCCTAAACATTGTGTAGCTGGATCAGGCAAGCATGCGAAAATAATAGCCTTTTTTCATCGTCTCGTCCTTATTCAAACCCAACGAGCGACACTTGAGAAGTTTCCGATTTCTCCGTCTTTCTTCTCTCTTCTTTTTGTGCATAAAACTCTTCCTTATTCAAATTCCTCGCATGAATACCTCCCGTTAAAACCCAAACAAAGAAAGGGAAGCGCAGTGGATACACATGCATTGTGCTGGAATCGAAGAGCAAACTAGGAATATTCTATTTTTATTACATATGTGAATTCATTCATTCATTCATTCATTGGCGATCAAAAATACATGGATTGAACGGATGATGGGTCGCTGTTGCTGAAATGTGAATTCTACGAAAAAGGAAAAAAAAGCAATGAATGAATGAATACATCGAGCAATTGCTGAAGCCAGCTCTTAGAGAAAGCTCGATCTCTTCTCTGGTGGGTGAAATAAGAATAAGAGAAGAAAAATATAAAAACACACAAGAAAGCGAAAGATTTATGTCCGAGCTCCTGACTTGATATATTGAACATTATTATTTTCTTCCGTCTCTCTTGAGAATTTTACCATCACCACCGCAAACCATAGAGAGAAAACGAAGGGAAAAGAAGACTAAGAGAAAAACTTCCCCCAAGTTTCCCTCAAGTGTTCTCCAATACCTCTCTATCTAAGTATAGACGAAGAAGCACGGAGCTCGGTAATAGTAATAATAACGTAATAATAATATTCTACAATATAAGTCTTAGACTTCAGGGATGAGCGGCATACTGGCATCTTCACTATACCTAATCGTCATCATCACCGTCATTATTTCCAGATATTATCATAACATTGAAATTAAGTAGGTGGATAAGAAAATGGCATAAAGGATGGTGTTCGAGTGAGCAGAAGTACGAGTATGAATATGAATACAAACCAATATGAATAAAAACAACGCTACATTTTTATGATGATTATTATTTTATTTTGATAGTATTATTATTGTGCCTTCTTAACCACTCTCTCAGTCCGCTCCTTAGTCTCATTTTCATATTTTCCTTTTTCGGCATCGGAATAGAGGAAGAGTTGTGGTGATGTGAGATGAACGCCCAATTCAGGCTTTCGCCGCGGTATAACAGCAAGCAACTCAGCTTGTTATTTCCTTCCGGTTCAATGACAGCCGAGAGGGTAAAACGGTTTTATCGTCTTCAAGAACCCGTTCTATGCTTCGATGTGCTGCGTGGGTACGTTATACTTTCTTAAAACACGCTTCCACTCCACTCCACACACTTGAGCTTAGCTTGGAGAAGGGAACTACGAAAACGCATCACACCACCTACTTAAGCCATAACACACACACATCCTTTTTATACATACACACTTTTCCCTGGAACTGTGCTCCACTTTGATTTCCGAATTTGATATATTTAGCAGCGCCCATTTATCATTGCTTGTCCTTTAGTGGAACGTTTATATAGTGAAAGGAAAGGGAAAGAGGGACTCAGCTTGAGCAGGCCATCACAGAAACTCTGCTTTCTGAGCACCACTGCAAAAATGATGACGATGATGATGCTCTCCGCTCCTCTTCCTAACCCAATTTCTGTGAATATTTATTGAAGCAAGAAAAAAGTTATTGATCTTTTCTCTGCTCTTCTGAAGAGTTTTGCTAGAAAAGAAAACTTGCTCACTTTTGTCATATAATAGTATAATTGAATATAACTTTTTCTATATTGTTTCGTTTTAATACTTTCATCTGATTCCGTAACATTTTTATCGTTTTATTATTGCTCTTCTCCGGACAAGGTGAAATATGATTCTTGGAATAGAGTATAGAAAACACTTTTCGGTTTGGGCTGATGCTAGAACTATATAATGATGATAATAACCTTTTTAAGTCTTTGTCGTCATTATTTTCTTCAATCGTTACAAGAGGCTTTTGATGAATTTATTGGGCCAATGCATTTTCGCTCTATAGGTGGACCTGTATAATCTTTAGATAGCAGTGTAAACAAACTATACAGGCAATTATCCTAATGAAGTGATAATTTAGGGAGTTCATCAGTCAAGCGCCAATTAAACGTAATTAATTTACACTTTTAGCCTTCAGTTAATTAATAGAAACCTTCCCGTGGCTCTACAAAAACTAGGATAAATACGCAATCCTGCGGAAATTCGAGAAGGGGGTCGTAGAGATCCGAATTCTATTTGGCAAGAAATCTTGAAATTGTGTTTTTTTCTCAATCGATAAGAAAGCCGACTACTTATTAGAATAGTTTAACGTCAAGAAAGTTTATGAGGATAAATTTTGGAACGCCGGTGTTGAATGTTTTCTCAGCCACTTAATTGGCTCGATTTCATGAAATCATAGATAAGGTTGAAATCAAAGGTTACTTGTGTAGTTATCAGGAGTAATGATGAGTAATTAAATTTGCAGTGACAGTCCTTCCTCTTCAGTTGTTTTCTTATAATTTTATATGCAAGCGAAAGGTGGTTTTTCTTGTATACTTTTAAGCAGAAACCGCAAACTGTAAAATGACAACTTAAAGCGTTTTGACATATACAATGCAGAAACTTAATCGTTATATGTAATTGTCAATCTGAAATATCCCCCATATACACCGTTGTTAATTGATTAGGTGCATGTTAAAACTAGAAAACGCAAGTCTAAAATTACGTACATACATACATACCTCGGCATTTCGCATTTACATCAATACAGTAGCACAACAATACTTTATGTAAGGCAAGAAAACATCAAAGGGGGTCCTGATGTTTTTGACAACAGTTTACCAAACTGTCACCGGATATCGCGATGAAATGTGTAAATGCTTTGTTATTGTTTATTGATACTCGTTTACGTCTAAAGAGTCGTGTATGTCTCTAACTCGTGTCTTGTGCACAGTCTGTAATTTTCCACGCGCCTTCCTCAGTTGGTTTCAATTCAATTCTAACTGTAAAAAAGACTCAGTGGCTTTTCTGTCAAATATTTGCGAAATGTTTAACTAACCATTGATTATTTTTAATGATGTGGCAGATCGAGTGTCGACCATGGTTTAATTTTTTCTTCTAATAAATTATTTACAAGTTTGTTCTATAATTGTTAAGACACGTGTGAAATTTTCAGAGCACGGGTGGTTTTAAGCTATTATGTGAGCTTTTAAATTAATTATAATAATATGTCTGAAAAAAAAAATTTTATTAAGTGACACTAAATCACTTTGAGTCCCTATAATCAATTAAGCGTCCATAGTTAATTTTAGAAAGTCATAATAATTGCATGACGAGACGTTAGATTTTGATTTCGGACCCATGAGATACTGAGACATGCTTAACATAACCTAATAATGTATAATCCAAAGTTCAAAGTTGGCTGTGCTGGACAAATATTTCGACTAGTTGTTAAATTACAAAGTCAAAAAAGATACCCAAAGTGAAGGATCGGCATAAAACAGTATATTAAACATAGTT